>QANZ01023008.1:74741-96979 GCA_003254925.1 Chamaecrista fasciculata
TTTTTTTTATCCCTAATTTTATATTAATTTTTAATTTTATTTATCATTATTTTATTTTTAATATTTCACATTTTGATCAATTTTATCATTTGACTAATTTTTTTAATAAATTAACGACAAATTTAATCACTTTTTAAATTTGAATTAGGATTTGAATTTCTGTTTTTATCAATTTTATATTACATGTTATTAGATACGTTAAAATTATCATAAATATTTAGCTAAAATAATAGTAAATGATAAAATTGATTAAAATATAAAACTTTAGAGAAAATTTGATAAAAAAAATATTAAGAACGAAATTGAAAATTAATGTAAATTTTGGGGGGGAAAAAGGGGAGCTTTTGCCTTAATAATATGAATGAAAAAAATTAGCTAAATTTGGTTCTTTCAATTACAAGTTTAAATTATATTCTCTCTTTTCTATTATTAGTCATTTCAAAAAATATGTTTAATATTCTTTTTCTATGTCACTTGTCAAGTTTTATTGAAAATTCTTATTGCATAGATGTAAGAAATTGTATCTAAATCTTGTCCTTGTACGAGGGACACAAACAATCTTCTTCTAATAATTCTTTTAGACCTGAACTTAACCTCTTCAGCAACAATGGAGCAATGGAGTCCGGATTCCTTGTGATTAAAGCTCTTTGAATTTCTTTATTATTGAGCAATTTTGGGTCATTTTCTTAACCTCCAATTCCAGACTTTCTCAAAGATAAATTTGGGGACTGAGATTTTATATATTCTACTAGTGATAGACAAATTTTTATATGATACGTACTGTTAACTTGATACGCGGGGATTATTAGTTGTAATTATCCATTTTTAGTATGATCATCATGTAGGCAAATGTGAATCATCATGTATAAAAATCTGAATCCCCGAGATATGATCAATTTGATGGCAAGATGTACAATGGGTTGTCTCTTCTTTTAGAATGTTCCCAAACTCCCAATTTTGATCTGCAATATATGTATATATTCCAATGAAGTGTGTACATGTATAAGATCATGTAAAACTTAATTGTAATTATAATCCTAATGATAAACTTAGTTTTTGTCTTAGGATACAAGTAGTGGGGTTTCCTTCAGCAAATACAGTTGTCTCTAAATATAATGATAGAACTGACATTTCAGACTAAATTAAACCCCTTCCAAGATATAGATACACCATAGAGATCGTCCCTAACACAATTAACACTCCAGGTTTTCAATCTGTTACCCCAGAAATAAAAGAATTTTCAGCAATTCAATAGACCAACATATTCAAATTTTCTAGTAGAGTATAGACATTGCCTATGGCTCAATTACACCTATACCCAAACAATCTTAAATTTCAAAAATTCACGAACAGTTTCTTTGAACTTTGAGATTTTATCATTTTATGACTCTTGAATGACATATTCTGTTTACAACTTTGATCACACAACATCTCAGAATCTACCTTATAACTTATTTGAAAGTTGAAGAAATTTGTCTATCAATTTTTTAAGGGAAATGTTAACAAGTGCTCTAAGTTGCATTTATTGTACTCAAATTTCTATTTTGAAAATGTATTTGCCTCAGAATTTTAAAGAAGCAATAATGCACCTCAGAATTTGCCTCAGAATTTTCATGTAAAGGGACAAAAATTTATTCCTTCTTTAAAATTCAGAGGTAAATTTACATTTTCAAAATAGAAATTCAATTTTTAGAATGCAATTAATATACCTTAACAAGGGTCTCAAGGACAGTCGTTAGCATTACTCATTTTTTAAACTAAAAGATCTTTTAATAATTGAAGTTGAAAACTCAAAACATCTCAAAGTAAGAATGAATTAAATGCAAAACAAATGGCCAAATTGCGTGGTTCAACTCAATGAACCGTGGGAGGACTTCAATTAGACGTAAAGTACTCATCGAACTGAAGTCATTCATTAGTGATGTATATGCTAATTGCGGTCTCATTAAGTTTTAACCAAATTGGAGAGTTTAAATGATACATAAGCATTATTTCTGCCTCCCAAAAAAGAATTTGATACAAGTATTCGGTCAGTTAACGGCAACACTTCCCAAATCTGCTTAGTTTTGAAGGAAATGAGATTGTTTGGTTATGTTTTCAAAAATTGGTTTCAATTTTTTTTTAAAAAAAAAAATGTTTTTCTCATTCGTTTTTGCTTTCGTCTATAATTGTAAGCCTTACGTACGTTAGTGCCTACAAGACTTCATGAGAATGGTTCATAATGGTGCACGCGTAAGAAACCAGAATTGACCTAAAATTCTAATTTGGTCATATTTCATTATTTTGCTCTTCTCCAAATTCAAAGGTTGAACTCGTGACTGGGTTTTCTTCTGACTCATTCTTCATTTATTTATTTTTTGCTCAATTAGTATTTTATCTTTTTGCACAATTAGTTATAACTTATATATCAGTGATAGTATGCATTATTTTGTCTGACTTTATTTTCCTGCCTTGTAAATGTAACAAAGTTAACGTAACTAACCAAAAGTCAATTTATATAATTATATATAGGTACTTTTCTTGTTTGTTTTTATTAAAATCAAATAAATATAATAGAATGGAATCAGAGGAAAGGTATGTTTTCATTTCTTCCTCCTTTCATAATGCTAAATTTTGACCTCCCAAATGGTAGAATAAAGGGAGAAGAAAGATCATATTTTATTTTATTAACTAATTTAATCCTCAAATTGATCCCAAATATATGTCTTTGAGTTTATTTTGATTCCAAATATTTCAGAAGTTTCATATTGGTCCTAAATATTCCTATTTAATTTTATTTTGGTCATAAATTACTAAATATCTCTATCATTTCAAGTTCGAATATGACGATTTTAGAACGACAATAGTTTTTGATGAGTATTTTCTCTATTCAAGTAGAATTGCTAACAAATAAGGTCAAATTATCTCTCTAGCTCATTTTGAGTTCAAATATTACAACTTTTCTTACACAATTGGGATCAAAATGTCAAATTAGCCCAAAAAATGGAGTTGTGCCAATTTTTCACTTTTTTTTTTGTCTCAAACACACTTTCAAATCCGATTTGATCTCATTCGATGACGGTCCCAACTGGGTAGAAAAGGAGCTTGTTAAGAGTAACTCATCCAAACTCATCATATTCATATTTAAAACAAAAGAAATATGACCAATTTTACTTGTTTGATCGTAAAACGAGCGGCTCACTTTCGATATCCAATTTGACCTCATGTGTTTATTGCTCTAACTAGATAAAGAAAATACTCGTCAAAAGAAACATGTTACTCTTGATTCATCATATTCAAATTTGAAATTAGAAAAATATAACCATATTCAGTAATTTTGAATCAAAATGAAACTAAATGAAAATATTTATGACCAATACAAAACTTTTGAAATCTTTAACACCAAAATGAATTTTGGGACCAATTTGAACATTTGACCTTTTTAATTTAATCTATATAGAAGCCATCCCACTCTCACCGAATGACAACTTAAAAATATTCTTATGACTATATCAAATATATATTAAGATCAGTTTTGGACTTTTGGTCATAGTCTCTCCCAAAACCGTGGATATGTATAGTATTCATCTTCTCCTAGTTTAGCCTGGTCATACAACGGTCCTTTAATTTCTTAATTGAAAAAACCACAATCACAAACAGCTATACAGAATCACTTTTAAAAAAAAATAATCTAAAATTACATATTAAAATTTAATGTTAAAAAGTATTAAACAAAGTATCTGGATATATTATATATCTATATTTATATTTATATCTATATCTATAGTATATGGCTAAGGATCTTTATGGTCGGTAAAAGTTAATTTAATTAAAAAATATAAAAAACAAAAAAATAAGTATATTACATATAATAGGAGAGAGAAAGTCATGTAGACATATAATAGGTATAATAAATGAGAGAAAGTAGTGGATGAGATTAATTTCACACAAAAAAAATAGTATTTTTAATGATTATATATTCTTATTATTTTAATATATAAGTAAATTAATATTTTTTTTTATTTTTTAATATAATTCTAAATTTTCATGTAATTAAAATTTTACATGCAACGGGCACACAAATCCCCTAATATATATATATATATATATATTGGTAAAAGAAAAGTCTAGCTGAAAAATGGATCCTCTATAGTAGCACTACACTGTAGTGCAGAGAGAGAAAGACACAATTTAGAGAAAGAAAGTGTCAGAGGTGGGTCTCACTGACATTTTTTCTTTCTAACCTGTGTCTTTCTCTCTGCACTATAGTATAGTGACATAGTGACACTATAGAAGATCCTTACTTATCTAGGTGGGGATGATATATGATTTTAGATGAAACACATATTCCCAGAAATTAAATTCATTGATGAAATTTGATTAAGTAAAAGTGGGCCCTTAATGCTATAATTAATATATTTTTAAGAATACATGCATTATTAAAATTCATAACATTATCAGGCCTAATAACATTATTTAGCTAATTTTGTAGTATTTTCAGAAATTTGTCCAATACTTTTGCTGTATGTGATGGGTGTTTGTATCTGATTAATAAAATTCTTATTGGTATAGAAAAAGCAAAATAAGAAGCAGTGGATGATGATTCACATTAATCTATAGGCAAATGAAGTAATGAACTTCTTGTTGAGATTTGATAATCTTAATTCAAGTATTGAAATTGTGTATGAGTGTAAATACAAGGGATATGATCAAAATATTGATTTTTTTTCAATACTGTTAATATTATAGGTGAAAGTGCACTTTTAATTTTGTAACTTTTGCTTAAATTTCAATTTAGCCTCATAATTTTTTTTATTGCACTTTTGATCTCATATATTTTGTTCAAGTTACATATTTGGTCCCATTTTACACTTTGGGTCAAGTGTATAATTAGTCTCATATATGTGGATCAAGTGGGACTACGATAAAACTTTTTTTACGAAGAGATCAATTTTACAATTTAACTAAAAGATATGAGACTATATTTATAACTTGAGCAAAATATACGAGATTAAAAGTAGAATAAAAAAAATTATGAGATTAAATTAACATTTAACTAAAAGTTATAGAATCAAAAGTACACTTTTAACAATATTAAGTCGGTGGCTGGTTTATTGAGGACGTATTATAATTAGAGATGATCATGGGTAGGGTATGGGTAGGGTACTATGATACCCGGACCCATACCCGAATGTGAGCGAGTATCAAAATCAATCCCCATACCCATACCCGCTGGGTAGTCTAATCCCCATACCCGCACCCAGACCCGAAAAAATTTTAAAATAAATTATTTTTTGTTAATATAAAATTTATATTTATCCAATTTTTTACATCCATAACAACTAAAAATAAAAAAATAAATCATAAATATGAATACATTAATAAAATATTTCAATATTTATAAAAACTTTAATATTTTTTCAGTAAAAAGTGTTACAGTATTATATTTTTTATGTATAAAAATATATTTATTATTACTAATGGGTATATGGGTAAGGTACTACCATACCCAAACCCGTACCCATTAAGCATGGGTACGGGTTTAGACCCATACCCATAGGGTAAATTTCAGGGTTTCCATTGGGTATGAGTATTTTGATCATCCCTAATTATAACTTCTTGGAAAATATTTTAGGAAAAAAAAAATTAAAAACAAATAAAGAGAATCAATGTATTTGTTTTGTCAAAGAAAAAGATGAAGTTGCTGCTTGCTACCCTCCGCGAAAACACACCCAACTACCACCTCGTGACTCACAAGATGGGATGCTTTCTTTACTCAACCCCCCATGTTCTTACTTCTTTTTAATCCTATTCAACATTCAAAAATGTTTTTAGTCTCTTTTATAAAAATCTTCAAGATTTACCTATCAAAAAAAGAAAAATCTTTAAGATTTTAAGTGTTCGATTGGTTATCAAAAAATATTTTATATTTATTTTAAAATACAAATATAAGTTTTTGGAAAAAAAATTCTTGACTGTTTCATCAAAATTTATTTAGATTCGTGTATAATACTTGATATTCTCTTTTATAATCAAAATTTATGAAGATTCGTGTATAATTATTAAAAAAATTCTTGACTGCTTCATCAAAACTTATAATTATTTAGCAACTAATTGGTCAGCGGCAGACCCTTGAATGGAGCACCGATTCGCGAAAGATTAGTCATTAACCTGTCGGGCTGAGGATATCTTAGAAAATCAAAAAACTTATAATTATTTATACCAAGTAGAATGAAGCAATAAAATTACTTTTAGTATATCTTTCCTTTACCTGAAGATGATTACCAAGAATTCAATGCACCTTACTTGTGTTGCTCAGAAAAAAAAAAAAAAAACACCTTACTTGTGATTGTGAATAGCTGAATATATATGTTCCTAAGAAGTTAAATATGAGTTAGTCTAAGATGCAAAGTTTAATTTTTGACATGAGATGTAAATGCTCATGTGACATAATTATAGCCATTGATATAATTTAATGTTAAAAAATAATAAAAAAACAATAATTTTTTAACCAATTAAAACTGTGTATGGAGGCACACCATGAGTTACATACAACTAACTATTCCACGTGTTATTATCTTATTGGCTCATGACTCATTGCATCCCATGTCAAGAATCAAACTTTGCATCATAGACTTACCCGTTAAATATTTCTAACTTTCATGGTTAAAATTTCAATATTGTGGCATATTCGTTTCACATTCATGTGGATGTAAACAAGTAACAACATAGAGAGATGGGTGGTCGGTGGATGAGGGATTAAAAGAAAAAAAAAAGAATTTTAATCAACTTATTTTTTTTTCTTCTCTTTCCAAAAAGATTATGTAAGACAAATTATTCTTGAAAAATAAAAAAAGTGAAAGAGGAGAAGCTGTGGACTACTCCCTTTCCCGTTTCCACCCTGCAATGCATTCTATGGGTTGTGAGAAAAACCATAAGCTCCTTTGAAAACCTAGTTTACTTTGATCCTCTCAGAACTGAGAGTAAAAAGCATAACAACCAAAATAATTGAACAAAGGTACGGTTAATTAAATTACTTTTTTTTTTCCTCGTTTCGCTCACTCAAATTTTTCCAAGGTGTGTAGAGCTCTAGCATGAAGCATGTATTTTTTTTTTATCGAAAGTTTAGATGAGTTGAATTTTGGGACTTACTAAGGCCTCTAGGTTTTATGATTGGTAACGAGAATTACAGAGATACTTACAGATGGCCTACTAACAAAACTCTCACATTGGTAATGAGAATTGAATTCACAACCTTGTGAATTATGAGTCAACTCTTTACTAACTGGGCCAATATTAATTTGTTGGCACATAAAGCATGTAATTGTTATCAAGAGAGGTTAATTTTATATGAGATATGAAGTTAAATTAAATATTAAAATAATTTTAATTTACGACTAATATATTATTTTTATCATTAGTTTGAAAAGATAATATTTAAAAATAATACTAAACAAACCTCTTCACAAAAATTATGATTTTCTCTAATAATAATAATAATAATAATAATATATTTTTATATATAATCTAAAAAAATTTAATTATTGAATTTTCAGAATTATGTAGTAAAATAAATATTTTTCTAGAATTTTAATTATAAAAAATAATTAAATGTTCACTAGCCTTTATTATTTAAAATAATGAAAAAAAAAGAATTTTTATATGATTAGTAAGGTAAAACTTAAAAGTAATGTAGACACAAACAATCTCCTTTGTACAAAATGGTGGAGGTAGTGACTGAAAAAGTGCCCAAAGAGAATTCGCGTGGGTCCCACCACATGACATGAAAGTTGCAGAGTGCAGACACTGTTTCTGCCAATTCTCATATATTCAGCATATTTAGTTTGGGTTTTGCAATACACGAATTCATTTACTCTCTCTGGTTTTATATTTAATATTTAAGGTAATTGCATATTAAGGAAATGATTAATATACCTAGAATGAAGAAAAAAATGAGATAAAAAGACTAAACTATCCTTATTCAATTACTTGGAAAATGTTTATTCATTTATGACTCTATTATATATAATAAGGATAGAATGATAAAAAAATAATTAATGCTCTCTTGAATTTATAAAATATCACATATTAAAAAAAAATTTCCAAAACATCATATATATATATATCTTATATTATATGGCTCCACCCCTTTCTGGTCGTCCATGTTTAAAACTTTAGTCTATAAAATTACAAATAAGAGAAAATTTACTATTTAATCTCTCTTTCTTTACTAAATTAACAATTTAGTCTCTTATTTATTACATATATATTTGCGTGCCCTAACGGGCAGCCCCTAGTATATATATACGAGGCGGAGGGAGTATAATCTTGGGCGTTGAATTGCGACCCATAATTCCTGTTGACCAAAGAAACAATCAAAGACTAACATTCAATATTGGACATGTTTTTTTTAATCTTAAATTAATTATTAAACTTTTTTCTTCAATATTCACTTCTCTACCGGAATAAAGGTCAAAGTGTAAATTTGGTCCCATATTATTTTTTCAATTTTCAATTTGGTACTATATATATTTTTTGTTGGTCCCATATTTTTGCAAAAAGTCCCAATTTGATCTTATACCTTTTGGTCATGTTGAGAATTTGTTTAATATATATAAAAAAGGTTCCACCGTTAGTTCCACCTAACTCAAAGATATAAGACTAATTTTGTATCTGATCCAAAGATATGAGATCAATTCTGCACTTGGCCCAAATAAATAGGACTAAATCTGTGACAAAAAAAAATATGAGATCAAATTGGGACCTGACTCAAAGATATGAGACTAAAAGTGCAACAAAAAAAGATACAGGACCAAATTAGGAACTAAGTAAAAAATATGGGTCCAAATTTGTACTTTGGCCAAGCATAAAATAAAAGAGATGGTGGGGCGGTTTAATTGAATTCACATAGGAGCGCAGAGTATTGAAATTCCCAAGTGAGACGACGATTGTCCACTTGTAATCCCAACTCATGTATATAAATAAATACCCCATTGATCTTTGCTTCCTCAATCAATCACCAAGCAATCACGTACCGGAAACAGAGGAAACAGAGTTTGCTTAATTTTCTATATAGTCACCATGGTTTACCCAAAACCAGATTCTGATGTGTCGAGTAATTTTGGTTGTTCTGCGTACTGTGTTGGGAGGCATGAGAGAATGCCGGAGAAGTCGATGGCGAAGGAGATGGCATACCAGAACATACACGACGAGCTTCAGCTAGACGCGAATCCGAAGCTGAACTTGGCTTCGTTTGTGACGACTTCCATGGAGGAAGAGTGCAACAAGCTCATCATGGAGTCCATTAACAAGAACTATGTCGACATGCATGAGTACCCCATCACCACCGACCTTCACGTAAGTCATTCTATAATCTATATATGTATGTTTGACCACTTTGATCGAATTGATATTGATTGATTAGTTTTAAAATGGAAACAGAATCGGTGTGTGAACATGATAGCACGGTTGTTCAATGCCCCAATTGGAGAAAATGAGAGTGGAATCGGAGTGGGAACTGTTGGATCTTCAGAAGCAATAATGCTAGCAGGCCTTGCTTTCAAAAAGAAATGGCAAAACAAGATGAAGGCTCAAGGCAAGCCCTTTCACAACCCCAACATCGTCACTGGTTCCAACGTTCAGGTAAATTAACAATGGGCCAAAGCCCAATTCAATTCAATGCATGCATTTGCATTGGTTAACTAATGATTTCATATTATATTATAGGTGTGTTGGGAGAAATTTGCAAGATATTTTGAGGTGGAGTTGAAGGAAGTGAAGGTGAAGGAAGGGTACTACGTGATGGACCCTAGAGAGGCAGTTGAGATGGTGGATGAGAACACTATTTGTGTCGCAGCAATTTTGGGTTCCACCTACAATGGTGAATTTGAAGATGTCAAACTCTTAAACGACCTTCTTCTAGACAAGAACAACCAAACTGGGTATATATATATATATATATGGCTTGGCTTTGAGGTTCACTATATATATATATGAATATCAGGCTTAATTCTTTTATAATTAAGTTTGTGATTTGATTTGACAGATGGGATACACCGATTCATGTGGATGCTGCAAGTGGTGGATTTGTTGCACCATTCTTATACCCAGAATTGGAGTGGGATTTTAGGCTGCCATTAGTGAAGAGCATTAACGTTAGTGGACACAAATATGGGCTTGTTTATGCTGGAATTGGTTGGGTTGTTTGGAGGACTAACAATGACTTGCCTCATGATCTTGTCTTTCATATTAATTACCTTGGAGCTGACCAACCCACCTTCACCCTCAATTTTTCTAAAGGTTCTTATTATATATATAATTCACCTTAATTATTAACATTTTTTGACCAGTTTACCCTCTTTAATTTTTGTGATTATAGGTTTAATTAATCTAATTGGTTGTCACATATATATATACATGCAGGTTCTAGCCAGATTATTGCTCAATATTATCAGCTCATTCGCCTAGGCCAAGAGGTGCGCTTTCAAATTCTGCACAAATATTAATCAGGATTTAAATTAATTAAATCCATGGCATATATATTATAGAGTTCAACTAAATATTAATTAGGTTTACTTAATAATGTGGGTGTAATTTTAATCTCTAAGGATACCGAAGTGTGATGGAGAAGTGTAGAGAAAATGCAATATTACTTAAAGAAGAAATAGTCAAGAGTGGATACTTCAACATTCTCTCAAAGGACAATGGAGTTCCCGTTGTGGCATTTTCTCTCAAAGACAAAAGACGGTACGACGAGTTCAAGATCTCGGCGATGCTACGCCGGCAAGGGTGGATCGTGCCGGCTTATCCGATGCCGCCGGGGGCTCAACACATCACCGTGCTTCGTGTTGTGGTGAGGGCTGAGTTTTCTCGCACACTTGCTGAACGCCTTGTGCTTGACATCACCAATGTGTTGAAAGAGCTTGAAAAGGTTCACCCTAATAATAATATTAGTAAGGATGAGAATAAGAAGGGTATGATAGTGGATGATAGCAATAATAATAATAATGGATTTAAGAGGACTGCATTGGATGCACAAAGGGAAATCATCCATCAAGAGGCCAACAAGAGGCAAAAAATCTTGGCAGCCTAGCTAAGGGGATATAGGATTATATCTTGATTTATATATAGTGAATTAACTAAACTTTAATTTTTATTTTTTCTATTTATTTGGTAGAGATTTTGATTTGATTTGTATCGTTGATTTATTTCAAGTATTGTAAGATTATGGTAGAGGTGTTTTGTCCATACAAAAAAAAAAGGTACGGTAAGATCACTTTAAATTTTTTTTATTTAATTGTTTCCAGTTTTTGTTGTTTTCTATATATATATAATTTATTAAATGTGAAAAAATTGCAATTAAAAATAAAATAATAACCAAAAGTTAGCTAATTAGAATAGTCTGATAATATTTAAAAGGCAAAACACCCTTTAATGCCCCTAACGTTTGCAGTGATTTTCAGTTATGCCCTTAACGTTTCATTTTGTTCAGACATGCCCTCAATGTGCAACCAACGTTTCAAATTTCAATTATGCCCTCAATTTTGACTCAATGCACATGTGGCAATTTTTTTTGCTTATGTGTCATTTTTTTGTTTGACTTGATTACGTGGCATCATGACTGGGCATTCTTATTTTTTTTTCCACCTTGGCATGATGACTGGATTTACATTTTTGAACATAAAAATTGAGTAAACTAGCAAATCAGTCCCTGGATTTACATTTTTCATCATCTTCATTCATTTTAGTCCCAAATTCTCAAAATAAAATTGTAAAGTGTCCCAAAACACTTCCAAACATTTCAATTTAGTCCTTAAAAGTATTAAAAACCCTAAAACCTAAACTCTAAAATTCTAAACCCTAAAACCCTAACCCCTAAACCCTTAAAAAATCACTCTCTTGCAATTTGGTCCCTAGGTCCTCAAATTTATTAAATCAGAATTAAAAAAAATTGGTCCCTAAATCCTAATTTCATTATCATCTTCATCTTCTTCATCGTCGTCATCATCATCTTCTTCACCTTCATCATCTTCATCATCTTTGTAATTTGAAAGTGTTTTGAAAGGGCAAATTACAAAGATCGGGAAGGAGCCTCTTAGTCATTCATTCCTGCTTGTCTTCTATTTGAGGCTTTTAGGGTTTGTCTGCTTCTGAAATTCCATGGATCGGGAAGGAGGATCCGATGACGGATCTTGCTACTACTCCGTCCTCGGGATCCGTAGGGACGCCTCCTTCTCTGATATTCGCACTGCCTATCGGAATCTCGCTCTGGTAATTTTCATCATTCAATTTTGCTATCTTTTGTTCTTTTCTTTCCTTTCCTTTCTTGGAGATTCTCGTCTTCTAGCAATTATTCCTTTTTCTCTCTCTTTTTTTTGTGACGAACGGAAAAGGAATTTTGGAATTTGAATGTTTATTTTGTTTTTGTGTTGCGACTGAGAAGAAGTGGCACCCGGACAGATTTGCTCGAAACCCTGCAATTGGTGGAGAAGCCAAACGGCGGTTTCTGCAAATCCAGGAAGCTTACTCAGGTTTCGTGTCTTTTGTCCATAGAACTCCGTTTTTGCGAACCTAAATTTATCTTTTACGGTAACAATGAATTCCATGCTTTTGTTGGGGGCAGCTGGAGTTGTTCTTTGTGCTCTTCTCTGGAGGATCATGTTTGGGATTGCAAACACCTTCATTGGGTTTTCAAAAGGCATGGCTAAGTATGGGTTTCTTGCCCTTTCAAAACACTTTCAAATTACAAAGATGATGAAGATGATGAAGGTGAAGATGATGATGATGATGATGATGATGATGATGATGAAGATGAAGATGAAGATGATAATGAAATTAGGATTTAGGGACCAATTTTTTTTTAATTCTGATTTAATAAATTTGAGGACCTAGGGACCAAATTGCAAGAGAGTGGTTTTTTTAGGGCTTTAGGGGTTAGGGTTTAGAATTTTAGAGTTTAGGTTTTAGGGTTTTTAATACTTTTAAGGACTAAATTGAAATGTTTGGAAGTGTTTTGGGACACTTTACAATTTTATTTTGAGAATTTGGGACTAAAATGAATGAAGATGATGAAAAATGTAAATCCAGGGACTGATTTGCTAGTTTACTCAATTTTTATGTTCAAAAATGTAAATACAGTCATCATGCCAAGGTGAAAAAAAAAGGATAAATTACACTTTGGTACCCTGTGGTTTGACCCTATTTCACTTTGGTACCCTGTGGTTTGAAACTTGACACTTTGGTACCCTGTGGTATTCTCCATTAACACTTTGGTACCCTTTGGAGCTATTTTGTAATTTTAACCATAATAAATTTTACAAAAATTACNTTTTTTTGGCCAACATTGTCTAAGCTTTGTCTAATGTAGGATTTTCTATAAAGTTTCTTATCAAGATTATGACCATATTTTGTAGAAAAAAGAGAAGCATAGGGGCTGTTATTACAGATCAGAATTTTCCATTTATTTCTAGCCATATGACAAGCATTTAGTAGAGACCTCTTCCGAATACCTATGCCTCCTAAAGCTTTGGGGCTAGTGATTCTATCCCCACTTATAGTATGCAGTTTATGATTGTTATCATCAGGGTTCCAAAAAAAGTTTCGACTGAGTTTACCAATGCTATTAAGTATGTCTTTAGGAAGAGAAAGAGCATTCATGAAACATGAAGCTATAGGCGGTGGAATACTCAAAAAAGCTGTAGTAACATATATCGTTTATCATTCAGCCTCACCAATCCCTTGTCCATAAGAATTTAGACGACACACAACCAACTTAAATGAAATCACAACAACTCTATATATTAAACATATATTTACCGGTCCCCATTGATATTAGCACCATATATGCATTCTTCTTATAACTTATAAGCTTTCACTTATTTCACTTCAAATTCCTTTCCCACTCACTCTCCCAAATCCTAATAGAAAATTATGCATTATGCTATTATTTACAAATGCCAACAAAGCATAAAGAAGTAGCCCATAAATGTAGTCTTTTTCAAACCATAAAATATACGGCTTTCTAAAACTATTCACACTTTAATGCTTATATTGCTCAAGTCAGGGAATAAGCACAGGCATAAAAAAAGAGAGTCAAACAGAGATAACTTCAAGAATTTCATAATCCCTATTAGGACATAACAATATCGCCAATATACAAGACATAATCCAGTTTTCTAACTATCACTGCCGCTCGAATTAGACTGCTGAAGGAAGACAAAGATATCTCCTTCATGAAGAGTTATTTAATTGATTGAGTTAACTAAATTAATTATTTGGCAAAGAGTTTCATTGTTTCAGGCACTGTATAATCTAAAACACCTTCTTTATGTTATACATATATGCACAAAAACTTGAATGTTTTTGTGGACTAAAAATGCATATATACATGGGGTTAAACATCAATCGAGGTGAAACTTATTTATTTAAACCTTTTTAAATCGTTTCCTAGGCCTTATGAATTGATTATACGAACCTACTCCCTTTTCTCTTGTTGATGAGATAACTACAATTCAACAAAACTTATTCTTTCCTTGCCATTGGAACACACATAAAAACAGAGTGCTAAATATCTAATTGTGAATTTGAAGCATGCCCATTTATAGATTCACCTAGTTTTTCTTTAACCCGACTATGTCTATCTATCTATATATCAATTGTTTTTAACCTATTTGAGTGAAAATTTGATGTAAAACTTAGAAGAATGCAAGGATATGAGGGAGAAAGAATGGAGGGAGAGAAAGAAAGGGAGGGAGATGTGAGAGCAAATCTGAATATCAATCTTATAATTATCAAGTCTGATCTCAAAATACAGGGGAGCTACATATATAAGTGCAGCTCAGTCAAAGATAATAAAGCCACATAACAATTCACAAGACAATAATAAAAGCAAGCTGGTTCCCAAAAATATAAAAGCTAACAAATTCCAACAACAAAATAGTAGAAGTCAAATGATAAAATCTAAGTAATAATTCTCTTCTTTTTCCTAGAATAAGTCTTCCAAGGTTTCCCATTAGTTCCCCCCGGCTGAAAAGAACTCTCCTCAGGAGAGGAAAAGTGGGTGTAGGACTCCAGCAAGGCAGGATCAAGGCGGGAAAAGTCATCTTCGGTGATCCAGGTAGCATCCAGGTCAGAAAATCCTTTCCAACGNTCAAGAACAACACTTTAAATTCTAATCATAATTCATACATATATATAATTTCAATACTGACATTTTGTTTTAATCTTGAACAGAGACGAAGACCACCCATTTTCGTACTACTTACTATTTTGTATCACTTTACCAATATGAGTTATGAGTATATTTTCCTCTTAAATTCAAACAAATAAAATTAAACTTAAGTATTAATATTATAAAAAATTTTCAACATAAAATTTATAATAATCCCTTTATTTTTCAAACCGATATAAAAATTATGCCAATTTTGCTTTGTTTATATATACAAAGTTTAGGACGAACTTTTGCTTGCCTCATTATCACATCAACTTGTGGGATATAAATTAGTAAATACTTTGACAAGCGTAAACATACTTATAATCACTGTTGATATATAGCTATAAAAAGAAGAGTTTCAAGAGTGGAAGAAAATGCATGTCTACTTCCACCAATAACATATCCACGTGTACTTGTTTTATATGTGAAGCATGCATAGTGGAGCAAATTATGAGGCAGGCCACCCAAAGTGCTCAAGGATTTTGCCTCCCCAACTTTTTGCATGTTCACACTCGTTTTTCAAGCCACCTAACAATCTACCTATATATGCCTCTTAATACTTGTAAAGAAAAGAACTAGAACATTAATTAGAACATGCTAGACTCAGGAAATCAAATCTAAAATGTCACTTTATGATTCTTTTACAGTTTACAATACATAATTTATGTGACATCATATGTGGCTTAGCTAAATATTTCAAATGCATCACTTGCTACTTGATGCTAAGTGAAAAATCCTTCTCAATCAGTCTCGGAAATTGAATCATTACACATTGAATATGCCAAAGTCACAACCACCCCACTAGTGCTTTTTTCCCCTTTGCATGCACTATATAAACTAGCTAAGCTCATATACTCACTTCATACTTCATAGGCATATCAACAAGCAAAGTTGTGCACATATATATCTCTGAACAAAATGGAGTTGAAAGTTAGGGCTTTCATGGTGACAATGCTAGTGTTTTTGTTGGCTTCAAAGACACTAGTTTGGGAAGTTGAGGGAGCTGGAGAGTGTGGAAGGACTCCAATTGGGTCGGCAGCCGCTAGCCTGGCACCGTGCCTAGCCGCGACCCGTGATGCCCGGACGAAGGTGCCCCCGGCATGTTGTGCAAAAGTGGGAGGTTTGCTGAGGATGTCTCCAAGATGCCTTTGTGCTGTTCTGCTATCGCCTATGGCAAAGCAGGCCAAGATTAATCCTGCCATTGCTATTACTGTTCCAAAGAGGTGCAACATTAGAAACAGACCTGTTGGAAAGAAATGTGGAAGTAAGTGATTATATAATTAACCACTCCTCATGAATTTCATTTCTTAATTATGTCTGATTCTTTTAAATCAAATGGCTATTTGAGAAAAATTGAATGACAAAAAGAGTTTAATTAAAAGAATTTAGTTAAATGAGTTATGATGTAACAATTAATTAATAAAATTATTCATACCAACATTTCAAAGAAACTACAAGAAAGAAAATTACATACAAACTGTCCCATTGATTATTGCCCATTTGAACAAAATATTTTGTTCAAACTCATTTTTCTATGTACTTATCTTAACATTAATTTTTTTTGGACATACTTATCATAACATTAAGGGTGAGTCTTGGCGCAACGGTAAGATTGCTACCGGGTGACCAAGAGGTCACTGATTCAATTCCTGGAAAGAGCCTCTCTGCAAAGCAGGGGTAAGATTGCGTACATCTTAACTCTCCCCAGACCCCACCTAATGGGAGCCTCGTGCACTGGGCCGAATAATAAAATAAAAATACTTATCTTGACATTAATCAAAGAAGTCTATATGTTTTTGTTAGAATATTCTGTAACAGAATATTTTAACAGTTTTCTAAGCAATGGGCAGCTACGAATGAAGCAGAATAATTGAATTTTGTATAAATTAATATTCATGTTACATATTAGCTGTTTTGTATTCAATACAACCTTATTTAAATAAAGAAGTTTTCTAAGCAATGGGCAGCTACGAATGAAGCAGAATAATTGAATTTTGTATAAATTAATATTCATGTTACATATTAGCTGTTTTGTATTCAATACATATTAGCTGTTTTGTATTCAATACAACCTTATTCATGTTACATAATTGAATACAAAACAGCTAGCTTGCTCTGTTTTGAATTAATGAATATGTAACATGAAGACTTCTTTATCATAAGAGCAAGCTAGCTGTTTTGTATTCAATACAGGTTAATTTACACAACCTTATTTAACATGAAGTCATTTATGAATATGTATACCTTAAGTTGCCCCCCTACTATGAAAGAAAGCGAATGATTGCATGTTTCTTATGATAAAATGGTTTTTATATGTACTATACTTAATTAACTGTTGACACTGCCTCTTGGAAATTGAATTTTACAGGGTACACCGTTCCTTGAAATATAAAGTAGCAAATGCAGTACTTGCATGGTTAGGAGGAGATTAAGGAAGCTCAATAAATGTGTCATCACATCGATCTGTATTGTAATGTAGAGGGAGAGTGGCCTATTCTGTATTCAGGGAGTCGCATTTCCTTTTGTTCAGTGCTTCTTGTGTGTGTGTTGTTTGATAAGATATATAACTAAACTAATTATGGGGACACTATTCACCCTTCCTTTCCTTTATCCAATTACTTTTCTCGTGATAATAATATATTATGATTATTATCATCTATTTGGCCAAGTTTATTACTAATGGCTTATAGTTTATTTACTAATGGCCAAGTTTATTACATCATAGTATTTCTAAGGAAACACCATTTGATAATTTGAAAACTAACATGAATAAAACAGTTGATCTTATACCCTATAATTAAAGTAAAATTGACTATACTAATTAAGAAAACAATTTAAGTTAAGAGGCAACAAATCAGGAATTTAACCAAATTTGATTTCCTACAAATCATATTAATAAAGACTAACACATGTTAAATAATTATGGACAGATCTCCAACATAGTTGATAACAGTTATTTATCCAACTCTTCATAGATGATAACATCCTGACTTCAACTCAGAAATGAACCCAGATCCCCCCTAGTGACTATTGGCGCCATTTTCTCTGCATTTTTTGTGGTGCTTAATCATAACCATTAATCTCACCTGAGTTGCTGCCACACAAATAGTGTTCTCATCCACCATCTCTGCATCATATAATAGTAGCTCTACCATGAAGAATAAGTTTTGTCACATGTTAATTCTACCGGTATTTTATAACATCAACTTGTGACAAGTTCAAGTTAAGAAAAAAATGAGAATGCCCATATTATATGTCAAAAAGAAGAACAAGATCAACGGGCTCAAAGAAGCTCTATGAAATGGAATATATTTAGGGAAGAAAATATAAAATCTAACAAATGATACTGCATCAATATATTTCTATGGCACAGTTTATGCATAAACATACCGAGACAAAGTGTTGATGATGATGAATCATCGATCTCATAATCTGAATCCTTTCTCATTCTTCAAAAATCTCCTGACGTTTAAATTTTTTCAGTTTCAATCCAACTGGATCCTGGTATTTTCTTTACATCCCTTAACTCCATTAGTTCTCTCATATTCCCCACACCATCCCAGTTGCTCAATCCAGCAAACATGTTAGATAATAACACATAAGTTGAAGGGTCTTCTTTATCTTGTTGTATGGCTCTTTCTGCTGCAAGTTTCCCAGTTTCTACATCACCATGAATCTGACAAGCACTAAGCAACGTTTGCCACACTAGAGCACCTGGTTGAAATGGCATTCTTAGAATCAAGTCCTTAGCTTCATTAATAAGTCCGGCTCGGCCTAAGAGATTTACCATGCAAGCATAGTGATCTTCTCCGGGGGAGATTCCATAGTTTTTAGTCATGGAGGATAGATACTTCCATCCTTCATCAATAAATCCTCCTTGACTACATGCATAAAGAACACAAATGAAGGTGATGTAATTTGGCTCAACACCCCTCTTGATCATTTCTTCAAACATTTCAAGAGCTTCTTTGGATTGGCCATTTTGGGCACAAGCCATTATCAGTGTTGTCCACGAGATGACAGAGCAATCGTTCATTGATTGAAAAACACCCCATACGCTACCCATGCAGCCACATTTTGCATACATATCAAGAAGAGCATTATCAACACAGACATCAACGTCGTCTCCAAGTTTGATTCTCAAGCCATGAATTTGTTTCCCTTCCTCTAAGGAGGCCATATTGGCACAGGCATTTAGAGCAGTTGCGAGTGTAAATTTATTCGGCCTCACACCTGTTTTCTTCATTTGTGTAATAACTGCAAGTGCCTTTCTTGGTTGCCCACACTGTAAACAACCAGCAGCCATCTGGGACCAAGAGCACACATCTTTGTGAGGCATCTCGTCGAAAGCTTTGAAACCTTCCGCTAACTTTTGATTTTTTATATACATGTCAACCAGAGAATTCCCTACACAAATCTCATCCCCATAGCCACTCTTGACAATTTGCCCATGAACTTGCCTTCCCAATAAAAGATGAGACAAAGCAGCCAAGGCTGTGAGAACAGTAGCATAAGTGAAGTTATCAGATTTTATAGCACTGTTATTCATGCAACACCAAAATCCTGGAACCTCCTTGTAAGAAAACTGTAAGTAACCACCCATAATGGTATTCCATGACACGGTATCCTTGTCCTGACAACTCCTGAAAGCTTCCAAGGCTTCCGATAATTTACCATGTCTTACTAAGGAAGTCAAAAATGCATTCACTAAGAAGATGTTAGACTCAAATCCTAACCTCACAATCAATGCATAAATTTGGTAAGTTTGAGTCAGATTCTCAGCTAATGAGGCTGCCTGGAGAGCACTTACTAGTGTAAACTCATTCGGTTTTATCACTCCCTCACGATGCATGCGCGAAAACAAGGAAAGAGCACCCTCAGGACATCCATTTTGGATCATTCCCGCAATGACAGCAGACCAGGACACTACATTCTTCTGAGGCATTTCTTCAAACACCTTGAGGCCTCCAAGAACATCCCCACTTTTAACATACATATTAAGCAAATGATTTTGAAGAAAAAGTGATAAAGGCAGACATCCTTTAACGAATTTAGCATGAACAGCTTTTCCACTGAGTAATTTAGAATTCTTCGCATATCCCCGCAAGAGATTTGAGAAAATCTCTTCCTCTGTGGCCACTGTATGGACTTTCCTTTGTACAAAACATCTTCCCCAGAAATGTGATTGCGTTTTTCTCACTTGGAGAAAACTGGCAAAGTTAAGCATCTATTCTTGCATAGAGTATCTGCGAGTTTCAGTTACAGATACTAGTAGTAGAGTGAAGAGAAGAATCTTGTATACGGTGAACAATGCATAAGGCATCGAATTCTTCTGCTTCCTTCATCACGGTACACGAATAAATTGACCACAGAGGCAAAAGAGCGACATTTTCTCAAAATTGGTGAACATTACTTCGGTGTTGGTAATCCAAAGATACAAATATTTTCAGGATCATATAAGTAGTAAAGAAAAAACTAATTTGAACGAGTAAAATAACTTTCCGGTACTTGATTTATGCACTCGCTGACAGATAGGTCCCTGAATTTTACCCATTGTACTAGCCGGTCCCCGAATTTTGCAAATATTTTCAGGATCATATAAGTAGTAAAGAAAAAACTAATTTGAACTGTATAAACTATAAAACTAAGAGTAAACTCCCAAATTGGTTACCGGATTATTTTGGGTTGCTGACAGATTGGTCCTGATTTATGGAAATTGACAATAGGTCCCCGAATTTTACTAATGTTAGTCAAATTGGTCATTCCGTAAAGTTGTCGTTAGCCAAGACGATGACGTGTCCGTTAACAGCTGACGTACAGTTGGAAAACTAAAAAGAAAAAAAAAACGCCACCTGTGCTTCATTTGCCACATAAGCATTAATAATTAAAAAAAACAATTCCTTCAAAAATCAAATTAGTCCCAAATTCTCAAAATAAAATTGTAAAATGTCCCAAAACTCTTCCAAACATTCCAATTTAGTCCTTAAAAGTATTAAAAACCCTAAAACCTAAACCCCAAACTCTAAATCCTAAACTCTAAAATCCTAAACCCTAAAACTTAAACCCTAAACCCTAAAACCCTAAAATCCTAAAATTGTAAAGTTTTCCAAAACTCTTCGAAACATTCTAATTTAGTCTTTAAAAATATTAAAAACCGTAAAACCTAAACCTTAAACCCTAAATCCTAAACCCTAAAACTCTTCCAAACATTCTAATTTAGTTCTTAAAAATATTTAAAACTCTAAACCCTAAATTCTAAATCCAAAATCCTAAAATTTCAAACCCTAAACCCCTAAAACTTAAATTTATTTTAATCTTCATCTTCATCTTCCCGATTTAACATAAATTCCTAATTTTTTTTAATTCCTAAACAATTTTTTTTTTTAATCTTCATTTTCATCAATTCATCATCTTTTCTTCCACCATCATCTATTCATTATCTTCATACATTCATTTCACATAAATCACCTACTCAACTTCTAGAATGCAATTCAAAAAATCATCATCATTCATAACCCAGATTCGTTCATTTCATTTCATCATCATCATCATTCATTCATTCATTCATTCATTTCATCATCATCTTCATCCTCATCCTAGAAACCCAGATTCTTCGCTCCTTGTCTAAAATCCGTCGCTCCTAGAAACCCATTTCATTTCATTTCATCATCATCTTCATTCATTTCACATAAATCACCGATGATGTTCACAGATCTGAAATCGTGCCAAAACCCACAAGCCATCGCCGATGAATGAGGAAGATGAACTGACGAAGATGAAATCGTGCCAAAACATCAGATTTAGGGATGAATGAGGAAGATGAACTGACGTAGATGATGAACGATGATGATGATGATGAACCGACGAAGATGATGATGACGACGATGATGAGAAGAAGTGGGATTTGGGATTTGAGAAGTGGATAAGGAATTTGGATTTGGGATTTGAGAAGTGGATGAAGATGATGTGAAGGTGTGAGATTTGTGTGCTTTTTTCAATCTGGATTTGGGATTTGAGAAGATGATGAATGATGAAGATTAAAAAAAAA
>QANZ01023008.1:99156-117964 GCA_003254925.1 Chamaecrista fasciculata
CTCTCTCTCTCTCTCTCTCTCTCTCTCTCTCTCTCTCTCTCTCTCTCTCTCTCTCTCTCTCTCTCTCTCTCTCTCTCTCTCTGGTCGATACTGAGTGAAATCGAGAATTGGTCAGGCCGAAGCGCGGGCTCTACGACAGAAGCCCCAATGGACCTTCCCAAGTTTCGTCACAGCCGACGATGCCATTTTCCGCTAAGAACGACGCTTGGGATGTCATATATGCCGCCGCCGCTGACCAAGTCGCGAGGTTGAAGATCGATGAATGACGAATTGAGCGGCATGTATGAGTATGACCTTCACAACAAAGGAAGAGAGAGAGAGGGAGAGAGAGAGAGACGAGAGAGAAAGAGGGAGAAAAAGAGAGAGACGACAAAGAGAGAGAGAGGGAGAGACGAGAGAGAGAGAAAAAAAAATTGTTTTTTATGTGAAATAAACTAAAATCCTCCAGTTATTTCTTTTAACATTTTGGTTCTATTATAGAGGGAAAGGTCCTTAATGCAAAAAATTCAAACTTTTAGGAGTTAAAAATTATTTTTGTCTTGTTTTTTTAACGAAAAAATGGATAGAAAACGTTTGAGGGACCAACTGTGTCAAATTTTGAAAAACTGAGCGACTAATATGGAACGAAAGATAACTGAGGGGCCAATTTGGAACACTAAGCATAACTGAAGGACCAATATGGAACGAAAAATAACTGAGGGACCAATTTGGAACATTGAGCATAACTGAGGGACCAAAATAGGACTTTGGCATAATATATATATTAACATCTAAGAAGCATGGACACTTCATTTTGAAGGCGTGTCACCGTGTCGGACACGTGTCAGTGTCCGACATCCGTACGACACTGACACGACACATATTCATAAATTTTAAAATATAAATTAATTTTGTGTGGCTTTAACATGACATATAAGAGAAAATAATAATACATATGACATATATTATGAATAAAACTTGTAATTTTTAAAATTTTCATTAAAAATTATGAATATTTAATTATTCATATATATAAATATATGGCGTGTCGTGTCGCGTAATTTTGAGAGTTTAGCGTGTCGCTGTGTCCGTGTCCGTGTCGTATCCCGTGTCCGTGTCAGTGTCCATGCTTCTTAGATTAACATTATTATTTTAAGTTGTATTAGATAATAGATAAAAAGAACTTTCAACACAATAAATTAAAGGTTAAAGCGTCAATTTGGTCCTAAATGTAAGCCATAATGTTCATTTTGGTCCATTATGTTTCAAAATATTCCAATTGGTCCTAAATGTTTGCAAAATGTTTCATTTTGGTCCCAACTAATTGAATATGACTTGTTTCAAGTTCAAACGTGATGAATTTAAACTTACGTATTGTTCTCGAAGACTATTTTCTCTATCCAATTGGAGTCATCAACAAACGAGGTCAAATTGGTCCTAAAAGTATACCTTTCGTTTTATGGTCAAACAAATATATCTCTCGTTTCAAATTTCAATGCGACGAATTCAGAGCTACGAGTTCCTCTTAACAAGTCCTTTGAACTTGAAATGAGAGACGAGAAAAATATGACCAAATTCAATAGTTTGGGACCAAAATGAAATATTTTACCAATATCTAGGACCAAAANTCGTTTTATGGTCAAACAAACAAAGTTGATTATATATCTCTCGTTTCAAATTTCAATGCGACGAATTCAGAGCTACGAGTTCCTCTTAACAAGTCCTTTGAACTTGAAATGAGAGACGAGAAAAATATGACCAAATTCAATAGTTTGGGACCAAAATGAAATATTTTACCAATATCTAGGACCAAAATGAATCATTTTGCCAAGATTTAGGACCAATTTGAATATTTTGAAACATAATGGACCAAAATGAATATAAAAGCATACATTTAGGACCAAAATAAACCTTTTACCTAAATTAAATATTTAAAGAAACATTTTGGCACCAACCAATTATATTTCAGGCAAAAAAAAAAAAAAAAAAAAAAAAANAAAAAAAAAAAAAAAAAAAGAGGACTTGAAGTTGTAAATAGCAATGTTTTCACTGCATTATTCAGTGGCAAAAACGAAAAAAAAAAATGTTGAATTTGCAGCGTGCAGTGACCTAGATAGTAGTTTCATTCGTTTGGTTACAGCTTCTGGTAGGATTTCAATTGCCTCAAACATTATGCTGCTCTGATCATAAACCAAATTAACAAACCCTTCTTCAATGATTGCTCAAACATGGCATTGATCTTCAAGATATGCGTGTTGAGTTTAACAAGCATCACCAATGTCCACCACATGTTTCATGGTTTCAGCGAGGCGCAGCGATTACAAGAGAGAAGGATTCGATCCTTCATTGACACACGCTGCTTCAATTTCTGTGACTGATAAAGAATCTGCGAAGCAATTACTGTTTGCAGTGGTTTAACGAGGGACATGAGAGGGGTTTCATCTTTAGCATCATCTGCTAGGGTGTCGTCCGCACTGAGAAATCCTTCTGAAGAAGCTTTCAATCAGAGGAGCCTTGGGCGTCAAACCCTTCCGGTAGAAAATCGAACTTCTTCAAGAGGTAAGCCGTCACTCAACTATCGGATAAAATCTAAGGAGCGCAGTAGACTAGGTAATCCGAAATTTGATTGTATACAAATTGATCATGGATACATTTCCCAAGTATTGTCAAGAACGGAGTGGGTATTATTGCTAGAACACGAGCGAAACTCGAAGAGGATAATTCTAAACCCTCATTCTGTTGTTAGTATCCTTCAAAACCAGGAAAACCCATTGCACTCTATAAAATTTTATACTTGGGTTTCGGATATCTACCCTGCATTAACAAAGAATCAGTCTATTCGAGGTGTCTTATCGAATGCCTTGTTTCGTAGAGGTCCAGTGATTTTATCGGTTGAATTGCTTCAGGACATTCGGAAGTCAGGTTTTAGGATTACTGAAGATCTGCTTTGTTTATTGATGGGTAGTTGGGGGAGACTGGGGTTGGCAAAATATTGTTCTGACATTTTTGGTCAAATTTCATATCTAGGTCTTAATCCAAGCACAAGGTTGTACAACGCTCTTATAGATGCATTAGTCAAATCCAACTCAATTGACATGGCATATCTAAAATTTCAACAGATGACAGCTGATAACTGTCTTCCTGATAGAATCACATACAATATCCTCATTCATGGAGTTTGCAAGATGGGTGTGGTGGATGAGGCGCTTCGACTGATGAGGCAAATGGAGGGCAGGGGACATTTTCCTAATGTTTTTTCCTATACAATTCTTATTGATGGATTTTGTAATGCTAAAAGAGTTGATGATGCCTTTCGAGTTTTAGAGATCATGAAGGAGAGAAAAGTAAATCCAAACGAGGTCACTATGAGAACATTGGTTCATGGGATTTTTGGTTGCATGGACCCAAGTAAGGCATTTGAGTTATTATCTGATTTCTTTGACAGGGATCCCATCTATTTTAAGTTAGTTTGTGATACCATGCTCTATTGCCTCACAAGTAATTCTATGGCAAGAGAGACAATCATGTTTCTTAGAAAAGCTCAGGCAAAAGGTTATTTCCCTGATAGTCATATATTCAATGTCATAATGACTTGTTTGCTGAAGGGATCAGAGATGAAAGATACATGTGACATATTTGAAAGTTTAAGGAAACAAGGTGTGAAGCCAGGCCTAGATACTTATCTTGTGCTTATAGAAGCTTTATACAAGAATGGATCTAAGGAGGATGGTGATCAGATTACTGATCAGATGTTTAGGGGTGGGCTAATTACAACTGTCTTTTCATATAACATGGTAATTAATTGCTTCCACAGAGCCAATATGATTGATAAAGCATTGGATACCTTCAGAGACATGCAACAAAGGGGGCTTACTCCTAACCTTGTTACTTTCAATACCCTTATTAATGGACATTGCAGAGATGGGGCAATAGTTAAGGCACAAGAATTGTTGAATATGCTCTTAGAAGTTGGACTTAAACCTGACATCTTCACTTTTGGATCTATAATTGCTGGGCTCTGTCGAGTGCAGCGATCTGAGGAAGCTTTTGAATGCTTTAATGAGATGATTGAGTGGGGAGTCCGTCCAACTGCTGTTATTTACAATATCTTAATTCGGTCTTTATGTGTCATTGGGGATGTTGCAAGATCAATGAAACTTTTAAGAATAATGCAGGAGGAAGGATTAAGGCCGGACACATTCTCCTATAATGCCCTGATTCGAAGCTTCTGTAGAATGAATAAGGTTGAGAAAGCTAAAAAGGTTATGATTTCAATGTCAATGGCTGGTGTGAAACCTGATAGTTACACATACAGTGCTTTTATAGAGGCACTCTCCAAATCTGGGAGATTTGAAGAGGCTAAGAAGATGTTTTACTCAATGGAAGAAAATGGTTGCTCTCCTGATTCATATGTATGTAACTTAATTGTTACAATGTTGGTTCAGCAAAGCTGCTTTAAAGAGGCCCAAAACATTGCAGAGAGATGCAGACAGAAGGGAATATCCTTGGATTGTGTTCCTATTTTGAAGACTGCTTTATAACTAGTTGAAGAGATCATACTGCTATTTTGAGATTTCTGCAATTAAGATATTGATACCTGATGCAGGTACCTTAAATTATAAAACTGTGTTGACATGGAGATCATGTGATGTGTGGGCATGTATGAATTAGTTATATGTGAATGTATGCAAGTTTTGTATCGAGGTTTTGAATTTTGTATGTAGAATAATGAAAAAAAAAGAAGGTTAATAATCCATTTGAATCTATTTCGAGATGTTTTTGTTATAATACATGAAAACTAATGAAGAGCTTATACATATTCCTGAACATGATTCCAGTATGAAATTAAACAATATTGTCATTTGACATTCTTAAACTAGTAGAAATATTGAAGTGCACTAGGTTTGGAGATATAAGAGCAAATGGTAATAATGTTGAAGCCTATTGTCTAAATTCTAAAATAATTTACTGAAGTAAGGGGATAAATAAGTATGTGAAGAAAGATGGAACGTAGAGTTATATAATAAACACAAGGCTCTGAGGTGTACAAAACCAGTTAGAAGCCAAAAAGCACGAAAAAAGAAAGGAAGAAAGGCTGATAGCACAGAACTGCGTCCACATGATCCTTAAGTTCTGTTGGGAAAAGCGAAGAAGGCAATGAAAAAAAATATTGCAAACAGAAGATGATTTTTCCTCTGCCCTCTGCAAAAGGGGAATAATTTTATTTAATCAAATTAAACCTTACATAATAGATGTTTCTGATGTTGTTACTTCCTTAGGCATTACTTTTATATGTCCTACATGTATCCGTTTGTACTTTGTACCCAAGGTTGTTATTACTATTAAATATATTCTTTGATGATCACTTTAAGTAGTAGCACTGGTAGCAGGTCTGAATCCAGTTTGGGGACCTTTTATTACTCTCACCTGTATACTTAGGAACTTGAATCTGTTTCATGATTTTTTCCTGTTTAAAACTGATAAGTAAATTGTCCTAGATGGGATATGGTTATGGTAAGCCTTCGTCTTAATTATGTTGGAACCTAGGCTTCTTGTACTTATTTTTCTATGAGAAAGGCACTATCGTGTTTCACATTCTGGGTGATAAAGGGTCACCATGACCAGAAACTTAGTGTGAATGAGATGAATGCTACAATGGATGAGTGGTCATACTAAAAATAATAAGATCAGGAATGAGTGCATAAGAGAGAAAGTTGGGGTAGCACCTATCATGGAAAAATTTATTGACACACGTCTTAGGTAGTTCAGAAGGTCTATGTAGGCTTCGGTACGTACAGTTGATCAAATGGGTGATAGTTCAATAAGCAGAGGAAGGGAAAGACCAAAGAAAACTAATGGAGAAATTATCTGAAAATATTTATCCATTAATAACCTAATTATGATTATGTGCAAAGATAGAACACGTTGGCGTTAGTTGATCCATATAGTCAACCTTACTTAGTGGGAAAAGGCTTTAATTCTTATTGTTGTAAAGGCACTATGGTGCCCTCTTATTAAATTTACAGTTGGTTACATTTTTAATCATGACTGAGTAAAGGAGGGAGTATTATCTGCTTCTCAGTTATTTTCTCATATATGCTGGAGTTAAAAACTTATTCCTAGAGAACATCATAGGAAACTGTTCAGCCAAGCTCTATTTATTAAACAGTATATTTATTCTGCTTGTTGTTATCTGACTTATATTTTCAGGAGATTTAAAATAATTCTTCTTGCATTTGGACAAAAATACTTTTGCTGTTAAGATTATTTTAAACTTGAATTAGCAGGACTGAAATAGCACTATTATATCTTTGTAATTTAACAAACCTACTTGTCAAAGTAGTTATAATGACGGTTTGAGGAATTCTGTAATTTGTTTGTGATGCAGTAGGTTATAATGAACATTTTGAAGAATTGTGCAGATCTCCTTGATGCCTTAGTATCGCTACTCTTTTTATTCCCTGAATGGTTTTACGATGCATTTGTTTTTGTCTGGAAGCTAACATTATGGACTCTTAGTATTAATGTATGAAAATTAACCTGCAACCTTGCTGTTTGCCATGGGTTCTCCCTATTGAAAGCTATTATATCACTAAATGCATCGCTGAGTTGTTGGTTACCTAACAATCTATGCTTTAGTAGTTAGAAAGAAGAGATTGAAAAGCTTGTTTTGAGAGCTTATGGCAGCAGCTGGGAAATAAAGCACTATAATACTCCCGGGGATTGTGGATTTTAGTAAAAGTACTGTAAGTTGGATTTTATCAGTCCATTCAGTTTGAACATAGCATTAGTTATGTCTCTCCGCTCAATATCTATTTTTCATGCATCTTTCGGACTTAAAAAATAATATATATTCGCATATAGTTACTAGGTTTGTGGTGGTTTATTGGCTGTTTCCTGAGGCAAAGCAAAGTTCTTTCTTTTACTTTTTTTTTTTTTTTGATTTAAGTCAGTATCCACCATCCGTAATTCCGTAGCATTAGCAACAGCTAGCCATAAATTATTTTTTTTATGTTCAAAGATTAGATTTGAACCTTCGGCATTTAGTTAAGGGATCAATTGAGAAATCCTTAAGCTACACTTGTGTGAATTTTTCTTTTCTACTTATTTAATAGAACATTGTAAATCTGATCTGTTTGAATATTCTTTGGTTAATTAGTGAATTATTAAGGCAGCTTTTTGTCTTGCATATCTGGAAGAGAGGGATTTCCTTATGCTAATCATTCTCTCAATAATTTTCAATGCATTTGTGCTTAGGTCCTAACTGTTTTCTCCTATAGTTGGTTTCAATGTGTCGAGAGTTGCAGGATTGTTCTGTCTGCTGCATATGCGTTTTTTTTCATAGAATACACATTTTAATCAGAGACAATACAAGTTCCTTAAACTTATTTTTATTAACTCATTTCCCTTTTCCCTTCTATATATTTGTCGGCGTGGCCTACTTACATTGTCATTGCATACAGTGAGATCACAAACTACAATGTAGACTGACTTACAAAATTCAAACCATAAATTCAAACCATAGGATCGAAAAAACGTGGTCCCAAATATCAACCCCATGATTTCTTTTCTTTCTTTTTTTTTTTCAAAAATAAAAAATAAACCTGGGCCCACACTAGCATGCCCTCTTGTGGGGCCTCATAAAATGACATTCAGTCACCACCGTGATTTTCCATGTGGTGGGAAGTGGAAGGTATAACCGATAAGACCCCACATACAAAGAGTGGGTGAAAATAATGAATAAAAACCAAAAAAAAAAAGAAAAAAAAAATCAAAAGTTCCAAAAAGAGAAACGGTTGGTAAGTGGTAACCATACAAGGAAGAAAAAACACACAAAATGAAAAGCTGAAATTTGAATTGTGCCTCTTTTGGGGCATATGTCTTTTCTTGCGTTGCCTACTTTGCTTTTACATTTAAGTGCAGCAAACATAATATGATAACCTTTGCAATTATTAAGCTCCCCACATATATATCCAACAGGAAATGAATTTGAAACACTTATTAAAGTGAATACCCATTTTCAGAATCCCAAGATACTCTCACTTTTCTTCTTCTTCTCTTCCTTACCTTTCGTTGACTGACTACTCCATATCCTACAACCCCATTTCCCACTTTGCTTCCCCGAGAGTGGATCCTCTGCATTGTGAAGTTGGTGCAGTCTAGAGAGAGAATGAAAAGATTAGAGAGATAAGTTTGATGAAGTGTGAGTCTCACTAAAATTCCCTCTCTCTAACTCTTCCTTTCCCTCTCTACACTTTAGGANCCAAAAAGAGAAACGGTTGGTAAGTGGTAACCATACAAGGAAGAAAAAACACACAAAAGAAAAAGCTGAAATTTGAATTGTGCCTCTTTTGGGGCATATGTCTTTTCTTGCGTTGCCTACTTTGCTTTTACATTTAAGTGCAGCAAACATAATATGATAACCTTTGCAATTATTAAGCTCCCCACATATATATCCAACAGGAAATGAATTTGAAACACTTATTAAAGTGAATACCCATTTTCAGAATCCCAAGATACTCCCACTTTTCTTCTTCTTCTCTTCCTTACCTTTCGTTGACTGACTACTCCATATCCTACAACCCCATTTCCCATTTTGCTTCCCCGAGAGTGGATCCTCTGCATTGTGAAGTTGGTGCAGAGAGAGAATGGAAGGATTAGAGATAAGTTTGATGAAGTGTGGGTCTCACTAAAATTCCCTCTCTCTAACTCTTCCTTTCCCTCTCTACACTTTAGAAAAATGCACCAAAATTGAAATGTAGAGGATCCAGGTCCATTTATCAAAAGAACTAAATAATTTCTCACAATTTTTTGTTACTTCAATAACAATGATTTAAAGTAAAGGTAAACAAATTGTACCCCTTGAAAAAAAAGACTATAGTTCAATCTTTAAAGTTGGTACAATTAAGAGTAAGTGAAAAATTTAGTGTTTTGAGTGTGATTAGTCTTTATCTAAATCGTTATACCAGTAACTAAAAATAAAAATACTTATAGTTTAACAAATAATATATATATATATATGTAACTTTTTAAAATAATTTTAGAATTTGTTTTTATATTAAAAATATTCCACATACAAAGTCACTAGCTAGCATATATATATATATATAACCCACCATCCTAGTCTCTAGGCACTAAGGCACAAAATGAGTAGTAGTGAGCTTGACTCCCTAGCTTACACTAGTAGTAGTAGTAGTGTCCATGGATCATCATCTTCTTCTTTCCTATGTTGGGATTATCACAATCTTGGACTTCTCAACGTCGACACAAAGTCTTTAGGTACCAATTATACATTACCATGCTTTTCTTTTTCTCTCTCTCTTTATCTTTCTTTTCCTCTGTTTTTGTCTACTAATTATGAATGAGTGAATGAATGAAATTGAATGGTGTCCTTGGATAACGTGATTCATTCTTATATATGTATATACTCTTGTTACAAATGATTGCTGATATATACATTCAATAACACTACACATTTACACAGTTATGGATGGAATTGCACCATCTTCTTTGGAATTCTCATCGTCACACTCCGATTTCTCATCTGGCTACTTGGAAGATGCTTTACTTGAGTTCACTGAGCGCTCCAAACGCTCCAAACGTCGTCGTTTGCTTCCTCCTTCTTGTGCCGATGAATCAACCATGATTTACCATACTGAACTTGAAAAGGTACTATATATATATATACATTCATTTTCCTCTACTTTCACTTTCTTCAATTAATTAATTTATTTAATTTCTCGTTCTTGAAAATGAGACTCACTCAATATATACAGAGCTTCTGGAATTTCAACCCTATATGGCACCGCCCAGCAGAGAATATCTATTGCATGAACAATATAGAAAGCTTTAGTGAATTTTCAGGTATAATGCTCATCACACTTATTGTTGAATTCAATATATATATAAAGAGATGAAGGAAAATAGATATAATGTAATAATTAGTGTTATATATATCAATATATATAAATAGATGTATATTTGTGATGCTTATTATTATTGCTTTGAATTAATTTGTCTGTACTTGTATTGGTATTATTGTAGATGAGGAGATAGGAAATTGTATGAGCAGAGCGAACGATGAAGTAAGCATTCTTGCCGAAATTGAGACACCACAAGAGACAATATCTGCATCTCAATCTCCACATTCATCCTCTTCCTCCTACAACAAACACTCACTTTCATCCAAAACACAAGACGACACCTTGCTTTACATTGGTACATACTTCAAATTTTTTTTATTAATTAATCAAACTAACAATTTAGTCCTCAATGTCAAACTCTTACTCTCTCAAATGAACTAATAATACACACTAAGTGGTCCTAAAAAAATAACAAAATTATGCATGCACAAGTTTGTTATTTTAAGTTAGGGATTAATTAAGTTGAGTTAATTACAGGAAGTGAGGATGAGAAGAGAAAGAAGAGGGTGATAACAAGAGTGGCATACCCATTTGCATTGGTGAAGCCAGGAGGCAGAGAAGGGGATGTGACTTTGAATGACATAAATGAAAGGATCCTAATGAGACCGACCCGACCCGTAAAGCACCCGGTCGGCGACTTTGCGTGCCGGCCGTGTGTGTTCTCCTCCACAGGACTCTCAGGGAAAGCAGTGGTGGCCCTCACTAGAATTCACACACAAGGAAGAAGAGGCACCATCACTATCATCAGAACTAAAGGTTAAGGCACTCAATTAATTAAGCACTAGTGTACTGTCACTATATGTGACTTACTTTATTAATATATGAATTGCAGCAGCTTTAAACCTTCCAATTGTATATATAGATGGAGACGTGAATGTAAAAAATCAGTGAATTAATGTTATAAATGTTTATTAGTGAGTGTTAATTAACTAAGAGTTAAAGCTGCAAGCATGTTTTTCTGATGGCTTTGTTGTCTAGCACTCTCTAGCAAGTTGGTACAAACTAAGAAAAAAAGTTGAAAAAAGTATAGAAGACAAGAAATATGAGCAAGAAAAGAAAAGAAAGGTTTCTGGAGAAAATTGATGAGGTTGTATGGCATTATTTTGGCCTTTTGGTGCTTTGACAAAGACACCATAGAGAATGGAGATATATAGTACCAACATTTCTGCACTGCACCTCACACTTTTTTTCTTTGGTACGTAACGCTTGAAACATCCACACAAATTAAATCTGTTCTCCTCAATTATCAAAATACTTGACTTTATTACTCCATACATTATTTTTTTTATGGGTACTCCATACATTAAATTAAAGCCTAGTGATAGTGTAAAAGAATAAGCTTAAAATAAAAAAATTGCTTTGTTTGTAATGACAAATTCTGACATTCCTGATCGATGCACTTTTTAAAAAAAAATAGTTAATGTGCAACAATTTTATTATTTCGAGAAATTGATTCATACACTGATAAACAAAATAGAAGTATATAAGGGACCACGATGAAACAGCAATTAAATATATATAGTTGAAATATATATATTAGGGACCATTAGTACGTATATGAGGACTACTTTACAGAAAGCAATCTATATTAAGAAGCAGACACTTTTTTTGATCAGCTGTAGATATACACGCCTACCTACTAAGAAAAGGAAAAGAGAAAGATAGCAAAGAATTCTAAGATATGTACTTAATTAACAGCTCAAAATTAAAGGTTCAAATTGACTTTCGGTAGCATGAAACATAAAATGGCAATTCACAATTATACCCAAAACTTTACTATGGTCTCATAATCAATTAATCAAGGGTATTAAGTAATATATGGATATTTTTATGTTGCTAATTATCAATGCACTAAAAGTAGAGGTCTGGAATGGATTCTATTCATATTTGAATGCACACACTAAAGAACAAGAATATAGGACAAATTAATAGGCGAGACAGTTGAATTATTGATAAAACCACAATCATTAGTCTACATTGATATATTATAAAGTATAAACTATAATGGAGTTGTTAGCACTTAGCACTTAAAAGGGCTTAAAATTCTTCATGCGTTGTTTAGGTCAAACCCATCACGTTTCAAATTACGCAGATTTGAAGACAGTATCTAACATGGGGACCCATTAACAACAACTCACTAAAATAATTAAATAAATATTAAAGCAGTTCCAATCCATCTCTATATCTTCATACTTTAATTTTTAGGTCCACTAATTAATTACCATGATATTGTATTTTTTCTTCAGAAAAGATTTGGTTAATTAATATATTAATCTTATTGGTTTTCGCATGCATTAGAAGAATGTTATAACAAAATAATTATAAGAAATATTAGCTAAGATTATTTAGTTTATAGCTATTGTTTCTTTCTTCTGTGATAAAGTTAAAAACTTAAAACACCCTGAAGATTTCTTTTATTATCAATGTATAAATTATTCAAAAATGTGTTCCTTGAAGTTTTATTTATTTTAATATTGTTTCATGTTAAAAGAAAATACACTGATGAGTGATGACAATGACTATATTTTGTAATGTAAAATCAATACACTTTTATGGTTGAAATTTAATTTAACTAAATATCTATTTATATTATAAGAAATTTGTATATATAAAAATTAATACTTATATTTTGAATATCACTAAAAAAATGTGATATTGACATTTAAAATGCCATTTGATATGTTGTATTTTATTTATGAAGAAATCAAGCTTGATTACTTTAAATTAAATCAAATATAAATCACACTAGGCAAATCTAAATGCATTCGATGCACCTAGCACCATATCAGAGTATATATCGACGTAAGCTTGATGTATGTGTATAATATATATAGGGTCCTTTTAACATGTGCTCTTAAGGTTTTTTTTTTTATTGGATAAATGAGTTTTCAAATATTAAAAATTATTTTTAATGAATTTTCGTAGATTTCAAGATATGAGATACCCTACTAACCAATTAGAAAAAACCTTAAAATGTACCCTAGAGAGACACGTTACATAAATCCATATATATATATATATCACATATTTGGGCAATCTATACTGTCAATTACACATGTTGGAGATATACATGATAATATGATATGTCTGTTATTATGATTTTGTCTCTTGCAGCTACCATTTGTCTTCACTCCAATGGAGGGATTCGTCACGACCCACTTGCTCGATCAAGTGCGATTTCATTTCACATCACACCACAGCATTAATAATAATAATAATTAGTATCCACAGAATTTTTGTTTGCATTATTTCCTTTTGAGAACAAATATGCACCATCGTTGTTCAGGGCAAAAAAAAAAAAACTACCATCGTTGTTGGGAATATTTATAGAACGTTATCAACGACACCATCTTCACTGTGAGATTGTCTGTCTTTTTTGTGGTGAGGTTGATGATTCAGTTTCTCACACGTTCTTGCTTTGCAGTTTTTCGAGAGCTGTTTGGTTTGGACTACCGTTTTCGATTAAAACGGACTTTGGGAATCAACAATTCTGCAGTTGGCTGAGGTTTTGGATTCTTCGATGGCGAAGAAATAGGGACCTCTTTGGAGAGGCTTGGTTGACGATCCTAGTGGGGCTTGATGTGATTTGGAAATGCAAGAATGACATCATCTAGAAGGGCGTGAAGACAGTGCCATCTACGGCAATTAGGTCCATTATTATCTCTGTAAGTTTTTATGTTTCTGTTGATTATCAGAATAGGGATACATCTGTTGATACTTTTTTTTGCGTCTCATGCTTTTGCGTCCTCAAGCCATAACTAAAGTCTTCCCTTAGTGGATACTTAGAGTTAGTAGAGTTTGAAGATACTACGTTTGTATTTCTTACCGTTTTTATATATAAAAAAGAAAAATCAACTGTTAATATAAAATTATATAGACTCATATTAAATTAAAGTATCAAATTGACTCTAGCTTTTGGCGCAAAAGAAAAAAAGTTGGGTGTAGCTAGGTATTTGGAATTTGGATTGGTTGAAATAAAGGTGATATGATGAGACAAACAATATATACATGTGCTGCATTTTGACACCCTGGCAACAAAACACAATCATCCATTTTGACCTTTTTCCATTTGGCTTACATGTTGTGTTGAGCATTTTGTTTGACAGTTTGACTAGTGCTATTCATGGCATTGCTTTTAGTAGGCCTTGGAAAATAAAATTAGTACGGTCTCAACCACATGCTTGCTCCGTGCTAGTAACAATGGTTGAAATCTCATTTTGCTCTTTTCATTATAGGGTAAATAATTCTGTTTCGTTCTTTAATTTTTTTGTTTTACTTCATTTTGGTCTTTAAATTTTTCTATTTGTTCCATCATAAATTTAAAATCTGATTTTGCTTAACTTCTATTGTTATTTCTACCTTGGACAATTGGAGAACGACTATTTTTCTATTCTATGTGTCATAATAAGCGAGTTGACAAAGAAATAAATAATTTTTTTCTTTTTTAGCCATATATTGGAGATTAATTTGTGGGTTTTTCTTTTTCTAAAATTTAGGATTTTTCTTTCCTTCTTTTTCAATGTATCACTTATTAGGGCATATAAGAGAGAATTCGTTTAGGTCAAATGTCCAGCTCAGAGATAAGGACAAAAATCAGATGAAATCATATTTTGGATTAACAATAGAATAAAAAAAAGTGAGGACCAAAACAAAATTCACTTTATAATTTGAGGATCAAAATGAAATTTTGACATAGCAATAATTATTATTAACATAGTTTACAAAGCCCAACTGTCTGTGCTGAATCAATTAATTAGATCCATGCACTATGCACAAGCGATATGTTGAACTTATTTATGTCAATAATGCCTTTGTTATCATTACTATTTGATATACACATGTAAAGTAATATATGTATTTATTTAATAATATAATTATAGATTCAATAATAGTATAATCACAATTAAACTAATGTGTCTTTATTTCCCTTTGTTTCATGATTATTTAATCTTTCCCTTTGTTTCATGATTAATTAATCTTTAAAACAATATACGGATAGTTGAATTGATCTATATCCTGGAGTGATAAATATGTTGCCAATTCAGACAAAAAAAAAAGAGATAAATATGTTGCCAATAAAAGGAAATTACTAATTGTGGTCTTGTTTAATAGCCAACCACATTACTCATGGACATTATTACTCATGATCCATTACAAACCTAATTTATACAAAAGCAAAAAGAACACAAATTCAAAGAGTAAACATTCCGTATGTTTGTTCTAGTGTTCAAAGACGCTTATAAAGAAGCACTTCTTATTACACTCACAAATACATTACAACAGATTTTCAGTTTCCTCACCATGTAGCATCTATCTTCTCAAGATGCCTGGCGAAAAGAAAGTCTGCTTGGTGAATCGATCCTTACTATGATATCTTCTTCACCAGCAGATTCATCACTGGAATCATCTCTATGACTTGTTCTTGGTTCTGTGATTTGTACATGGGGATCTGTACGATCCTGTGGGAATCTTCTCACTTCAAAGTCCTTCTTAGAAGTTGCAGTTGCTGCTCCTTCTGACTTTACAGAAACAAGTGGACGCTTGTGAAGTGGATGAATGGATGGGTCTGATAAACTATGAGGTGGTTTTGTGAGATTGCTTGACAAACTTCTACTTCGCTGATGGATGTCCACCTGAAAAACCACATGCAAAATTCAAACATGATATTCTTTCTATTCAAAGTAGTGCTAGGATCCAAGTTTATAAAAGATCTTGAATTATAATGTCTAACATACAATTTTGTCCGGCAAAGCTAATAACATGGGAGTTTTAAACATAGAGACCAAATTGTGTAGAGTAATTAAAAAACGTTAGGAAGTATATAGAGACCAAATTGTGCTTTTACTATATATTATAAAACTACATGATTAAATATGGGGAAATGGAATACACTTTTATGTTTGGATTAACTAATTCAAGGGGATAAAATAATTTTTGGATGTAACTATGTCATAAAATTTTGGTATGCTTTAAAGATCAATTATCTCCCAAAATTACTTTCCTCCCTTAAATTAATTTTTGCAGACACAACATTAAAGTTTATATTCAATGAATATAATATCAATCTTATGTATCAACTTACCATGCTGCCATAAATGCTCAGCTGCATTGCCCTTGCAGACAAGCTATTGGTTTGTTTCCCAGCGCCGTCAGACTTTGGCTTTTGTTGCTTTGGCTTGAAAAAATGTTCAGGCCAACTCATAAGACCACTATGTTCTTTGCTGAAAGCTCTATGAGGATGATCAACTGCATGGGATAATGAACTTGATCTTCTAGAAAGGGCAATATCAGCATCAAATGCTGCAATGTCAAATATGATTACCCTTGCTCTTGTTTCAACTAGATAACAGGACTCCCTATGATAAAAACTTGCTTCCTTTATACCTGGTATGATTGAAAGGCATAAGATGAAATCAAAATTATCGGTCCATAATAAAACATGCCGCTTCCCAAAAGGAAAGACACTAAAACTGAAAAAGAAATCATGACAAGCAACAGATGAAATAATACAATCAACAAACTATAAGCAGATTTTTCACTGTAAACGGAATTTAACAATATTACATTTTGACATAGATATGACTGAGTGCATATATGAAGCATAAAACTAGGCTTTCCTAGCTTGTACGGTTTCTAAGAAAAGTAGAGAAACAGAATATGCAAGAGGCACAGATGCATAATATAATAATGAAAAAAATAATAATAATAAAGAAACATTCTGTTTTGTCATAAGCCCTTATTTAATTCCCTTGTAGTCTGAGAACTAAAAACTCTTAGGCTGCACATCAATTATTCAGATAGATTGCAGGTATGAAAAGTGTTTGAAGAAATCATTGTTCTCTAATGAGCTGTTCTAATGCTAACTAGAAAAACATCATTATACAGGCAAACTTCTTTCAGACAGCATAAATAACTTAAGCTACCTGAAATTTCCAGATTTCGGAAGCTTAGATTCCCTTGCGAAGGCAAAAGAGCTGCAGGTGATGTTACTAATTCTTGAAGAACTTGAGTTTTAACATATCCTTCAAGCAAAATGCCAATTGAATGGTGAGGTATTTCTATTGTTTCTCCTCTAATGTACATGGTCATCACTGATCTTTCAGCCACAAGAGCTCTTAAATTTTGCATTGATAATTTCTCAAAAATCTGAGGAAGCAACAGTCTGGAAAGAAAAATAGCACTCTCCTGCAAAGCAAAATAATCTGAGTGCAGCAGCAAAACATGTGATTATAAATTACTGTAAATTAATTATATTATTTGACATTTATTTTCTTTCTGATGCACCTACACTAAGACACATCTTTTAATGGTCAACTATACACTTGTATTAAGAGGCACATCCTAATAAAGAAACATTTTTAGATTGAACAAATTATTCCCTTCCGAACTACCATGGCATCATTATTACAGACCATGCATTCTGAAGTTTCACCATCAATAAGCAGTCAGAAGCATTCAGGCTATAGCAGCAGTAACAATGATGTAATTAATGAACCCCGTACCTGCCACAGGAAGTCTTCCACTGAAGGTTCTGATCTAAGACATGATGCTATCTTTTCAGCTTCAATAAAAAAACAGTGCACCACCGAATCTGTCTTAACATCACAGATATATGGCCTTCCAGTCAGAACTTCAAATAGACCCAATGTGCTCCCATGTGTAAGAGTCGGGTAAAACGAGTGTTTGTTTCTTATTGTCCTGCTTTCCCACTGCCAAAGCATCAATATCAATAATTGCATCTTCTGCACTAAAAGTCAGACCACAGTAGTTGAGCTGTGGCAAAGCACGATTATCTTACCTTCACCACACCACTAGAAATTAACCAAATACCATCTGGTTTGGAGCCTTCCTTATAAAGTGTGAGGCCACGCAATTTCACCATTTCCCTGGTATTTTTAGCAAGTGGCTCACGGACAGAAGAGGGCAAGGCACCCATCATAGGAGGCATAGTACTATTCATCTTTGGAAGCTTCACCAAAGGAGGATTCCTGAGTAATTTCTTTAAATCGGTCTGAAATATAAATGAAAACATCATGTAATCCTACATTATTCACAGGGGAGTGCAAGGCTTGGGACAACAGATAAATTGAGAATTATGATCACACCAGAAAATACCTGGACAGCATCATGAAGATGCAGCATCTCTTTTTCTTCTAATAACCCAGACTTTTCAAGGGTTTGAACATACTCAATCAGATGATTTAGCACCAAATATGTTGCTTGTCTTGTTTTGACAACACGCAGAACCTGGAAATAAGAGACCCATTACATAAAATAAAGCCAAAAGTGAGAAGTAAGCCTCTCAATTTAACGCTTTAAATTGTAAAAATGGTGCATGAACTTTGACTGCTACATAGAGTATAGACCAATAAATTTGACAGGAAAAATCCAAAGAGCATATAATGCAGTATGAGAAAAGATACTTATTAATTATTTAATTATGTACAGTCCTGAATCAGTCGAGTTAAAAGTAAAAATAAGACCCGTTGAGGGAACAGTTTAACTAGCAAACCTGAGGGAATGTTACACGAATATCTTCTAGAAACTTTCTTGCTTCTTCTCCCTCTACAACACTTTCATTGATGACAATAGAGGAAACATCACTGTCACCTAAAGAAGTAAATGCAGACGAGTTGATATCATGATTTAAGAAATGTCACAAAAATTAGAATATTGTCATGTTAGGGCATGGAAATGGTTGTGTACCATGCTTTAGAGCATATATCAAGCTGCATTTAGAAGAGCTTGATGTTTATCTACTGTTTCTATGTCTTTCCAAAGGAGTTTTCCTTCTATAAATTTCTTATGTAACAAGAAAATGATTTTATAACTATCCACATAGAATATTACCTATGAAGTAATGTAACTGTGGGAGACAAGAAAATTACCCATAAAAAATAAAAAAA
>QANZ01023008.1:118169-128830 GCA_003254925.1 Chamaecrista fasciculata
AAAAAAAAAAAAAAAAAAAAAAAAAAAAAAAAGTCAAACGTTGTGGTTATAAAAGAATAAGAAGAGGTTGGTGGATATAAAGAAAAAAGAAAAGAAAATATGGTGTGGGCGTTTTCTTTGAAATGGACGTAGTCTAATATGTATTTATGATAAGGGAAGCACTGGGAGATAGTGAGCAACAGACAAGACAACCTTGGTTCATAAACAATATTCACATTTAAGTTCTGTCCAAGTGTGATGAAGAAAATTAAGAAGTCAATACTATTACTGATAAAGAGCAAACAGAGGAATATTCAATAGGAAGAGGGAATGGGGAGAGAGAGGGAAGGAGGGAGAAAGTGAAAGGGAGGAAGAAGGAAGAATGTGGGGACAACAGACAAATCAAGATCATTGACCCTTGAAATTAGTTCCCTAGGAATTAAGTTACACAGTAATCCCTAAAAATTACAGATATTATTTTTCCACTAGTTTTCTTTCCTTAGGATAGTTATTTCCTTTTTGTATAAATACCTTATACCTACCAAATTCATACACAAGCAATTCTTTTAGACATTTTATCAGAATGGTACAAATTTTCATTAAGAATAAAATGCTGCCTTTTCATATGATTTTCCATGCAATAAGTTTTATAAAAACTTAAATGCGAGGATATCTTGCAAGCATATAAAGTTTATCAAGAAATTGCTAATTTTCAAGCACAGGCAGTTAAAGTCAGATAAAAAGAAAAGAAGAACAGAAATAGTATGAGGAAGGTAAATAACTATCCACATAGAATGTTACCTATGAAGTCATGTAACTGTCGCCGGGCAATTCTGTGGGCACGAAGGAATGCAGCACAAATATAACATGCAGATTCCAATCTTTCCACAGTGAAAAATGTCACTAATTTCTGTGGGAAAATGCTGGTCTGAAGGAACTTGTAGTAATTGGGGAAGTGTACATGAGCTTTTAAACCTTTCCAGTCACATAAAGGCTCAAGTGAAGCCAAATCGATAGCTTCCTCTACTGATCTCATTAAGATATTAGCTGTTGTTTGCGAAATCCTTCCCTCATCAAGCATTTCCCAGTATGCAGCTTGGACACCTGATAATAGACATAAACTCTTAGGATACTTGAGAATCAAGATATCAATGTCATTGAAGCATTTGAATTTGAAGAACTGGCATATAGAAGTACATCTAATTCAAGAACTTTGCAGCAAAAGACCATTTATTTAACTTAGAATGTAGTTTATCAGTATGCGTAGCCTTTGAAATAGAAGAGTACTAACATGAGTTAACAAAAGTGACTTCTGTCAAGGAAGTGTAAATTCAATCAACTTGAAAATACTATGGCATCAGAAGAATGAAATCAATATAACTCCCTGGGGTATATACATATTTGTGTAGGAACTAGGAAATGCATTGGCTATTATTAATCAAGTTATTAGTCAGACAGAAGGGATAAGTAACAAAGTGAACAAAGTTACTCCTGTGGCATAGAATATGAAATCAGAAAATGAAACACAAGTATTGGAATTGAAAGAGGCACAAAAATTCCCATACCATTCAAAAGGCGTATTCGAATATCTTTCAAATTCATAGGATCAAGTTCACTATCAACTTCAGATGCATGATGAGGGTGAACACGTTCTCCTTCAGTGTTATTTAAGCATGAGATATATCTCTTAACTGAATTCCAGTCAGCAGGCCCCAGTTCCTCATCATCTCCAAGTTCACCAAAAGCCTCTAAAGCTTTGTTCAACATTTCATACTTCGTATAATCAAGGATACGTCTCTGTCATAAATTATTAGAAGAAAAGGACCAAAGGTAATTGTAAGAAAAAAAAAATCAGATGAAACAATTTTTCAAGTACTTAAACAATGCAGAAACTCTTGCTCTCCACAGTTTTATAAATTTATCTAACCACCAAATTCTTGAATATGAAAAGAAAAATGGAAAAGCCTGACCTTAGCTGCTGATAGCTTATCAAGATCTAGTAAGTGTAAAATGAACTGTGCAGTTGAACCATTCACAATAAGAGTCAAAAACACAATTCCACCAGTGAAGAAAACAAACTGCAAAAATGTGAAAATAATGGAGTGCTCAGAATTATTATAATATCAAACAATTTTGAGTTTGAAATGACCCAGAAATATTTAGATGAAACTCATGAACTTCACTTCAGAAGTTTTCAGCTCATAAAATTCTATATTATAAACTGCATATGCGATCCATATTTAAATTGCAAACATACCAGTGTTCCTGTATCTGAAGTCAATTCAATTGATCTGCCACTGGAACGCTAAAAGAACCAAAAATCATATCATTAGATGATTAAATTACATAGTCAAGAGAATTTCTGAAAATATTAGACTCATGCAAGAAGTTTCCTTGATTTCTCTGGATTATCATATTGGTGAAGATGATTATTCTGAGAATGTCTTTGGTAGCGAATGTTGCTGATGAAATGTATCCATGATGGAGAGTAGGGTAGAATGGGATGCCCCTTAGGTACCATGAGATGTCAAAGTCATACATCGAATGAAATGGGCTACTTGGTAGAGTAGTTAGGTGTCTTGGTTCTTGCCTTTCAATGGTTATCTTTTGAGGGAGGGTTCCAAACATTGCTTGGGTCTCATCAATCTACTTTTATATGTCATATCCTAAAGTGATTCTGTTCACGAACATTGAGATTAAAATTTCATAACGAAACTTGAAATGCAATAAATTAGACAGCAGCTCCATGACAATATTGTACGTCTTTCATGCTCTTTTTTTTTTTCAAAATGAAAAAAAATCAAAATGAGAATAGAAAGTACAAAATGATTATAAAGAAAAGAGGGCAAGAGATACTCCATAAAGAAGACCCAGAAAACAAAACCAAGAACTAACTTAACAAACCAATCTCTTTGCAGATCCATAAGGGAAATTCCTCTACAAAAACTAAAAAGAAACCCATAAGACAGAATTATAGCATGCCTTAACTGATACTTGCCTTAACTGATAATGATAGAGACAGCGCAACTGCCCCGCGCAATCCTGACCAGATGAGAATTATAGCTTCTTTCCAATCCAAACCATATCCAAAATATCGCAGGAATGGATATAGCGCCCCAACAACTATGCATCGAGATACTTGAACATAAGCATAGAGAAGAAAAAGGTTGGTCCATGATTTTCCTGCAAAATATCCATTAGCTTGGGGTCACTCTTCAATATTTAAGAAACAGTTAAATTTTATCGAAGCATCCCAATCGATATAAAAATTCTTAGAAGAATATAATCTTGTTCCATCATTTCCTTAGCCTTATGACTCACAAGGAGGTTACAAAAAACCAAAAGTAGGCAAAGGCAATGTTAAAGGTATGTTCTAGTGTTGGGAGGTGATTATTCTCTTTGATTATACACACTTGTTGTAAATCTCCTATCGAAACTCTAATTGATACAAAAAAAAAAAAAGAACTTGGTGATAATAACGGTGAACCAGTGGATATTTCATAGTATCTTGCTGGGAAGCTAATCAAATTATCATATACATGGAGCGTGATTTTGCATATCCAGTAAACCTTGTAAGTCAATTCATGCATTACACTAAAAAGGAACATCTGGAAGCAGTCCGTATCCAAGATATCTAAAGAAGATCTCCTGCGGAAGGTCTATTTTTTATAAAAATATGTACATCGAAATATTGAAGCATACATCGATGCTGATTGTGCAGGCTCAGTCACAGATAGTAGGTCAACATCCAGCTACTGTACATTTGTGTAGGGAAATTTTTGTTTGCTTGAAGTGGTGTTGAGGCAGAATAGAGATCAATGGCATATGGGGTTTGTGAAATGATGTAGCTAAAGTGAGTTCTAGAACAGCTAAGAAGTATAAGCATGGCTATGAAGCTGTACTGTGACAGTAAGGTTGCAATACTCACAATCCAATCCAGCATGATAGAACAAAAGCATGTGGAGGTTGATAGACATTCATAAAAGAAAAGATTGAAATAAGAACTATTTTTGTTTTATTCACTCCCACATGACAAAAATAACTGACATCTTGACAAAGGGTTCGCATATATCCAATTATGAGTTCCTAATCAACAAGTTAGGCATGATAGATATTTATGCACCAACTTGAGGGGGATTACTAGGGAGAATTTAACAAACTAATATATTACAATATTCTCTAGTGAGCTTAAGATGCACGGGCATAACATACTCAAAACAAATTTACATTATGTTACTAGATATTAATCATCTATTAGCATCGAATGAGATTTATCTACTCTCCAAAACAATAGTAAAGATAATCATAAATCAAATACTAAAGTAGAGTTTAAGTGAAAACTACCATCAGCAAAAATATGGCTATCATTAAGAATGCCTTCAGCTATAACAACACCACTGCAAAAGAAATTCAGAAGCAACTAACATAAGAATTACAAAGATGTCAGTTTTTAATTATATTCAACCAGCATAAAAATATTTGTTCAGTTAATTTGAAAATGGCCTAAAAAGCCATTCACATCTCATAGAATCGGACTAATATTATGAGATTCCAATTTTGCACTTACCTCAATATGAAAATTAATGTATTCGCAATATAAGAAACCATTTCCCTGGGAAAAAATAAAGAAGATATTAAGCATAGCTGCATTTGGAAAAACAAATATAGAAAAATAGTGAAATATATTTGGATATGATAATCAATATCAAGATCTAGCAAAGGATTGGGATAGACACAAGATAGATCAAATTGTAAGACTAAATTGAGAATCATAAGATCTAATCAAGTTCCATACCCTAAAAAAAAAACATCTGATGAAGCCCACGAACAATGAAAATAAAAAACAACCTTTTTCGATACTGATATCAAGGACTAAAGGGTAAATTTATGATAAGAAAACCAGTTCCATACGTCTGCAATCTCCCCAAATAAAATGATTCATTTTCTTGGAATTAAAATGAATTCAACTGAAAAATGAAAGTAAATAAAAATTCTTGCCACATAAACCGTTTAAGCTTACATCAAACCTAATATGCCACTCTAAATTATATACATAAACATAAGCAGAAGCCATACCAAAAGTGATGCAAGCTTTGTTGTCCATCACCCTTAAAAGCTGTCTTTGCAAATGCAGAGTAAAACCTGTAAACAGTTTCAATACTAAGATGTCTACAGCCTAAGTGATAAAGACACTTTTTTTAGAAGTTCAACTTACATCCCTAGCGTCATCACCGTCAAAACACCAGAAACATCAGCACCCTCTTGAGCCTATCAAAGAAAAATGTCCATTAGTTTTTCTCCATGCACAAGATGGAAGCAATTTAAAAGCACCCCTAGAACACAAAATCAAATATGATGATACATGGTTGAACACAAAAGGAAGTAATATATAGTTTATGAAGAAAAAACAGTTCTTCAAAAAGAGCCAAGTTCATGTTCACTCATTAAGCACATCAAATCATTTTAAATAACATGGACACTCCAAATTTTGTTGCCACTATGTCCATGGCAATGTCATGCTCCATATCTATGTCCATGCATGTGATTTCTAGCACATACCAACTAAATCTTGTGCCCCCATCAGTGTACAAGGATGTTATTTTAGTGCTGAATTTGTTTTCTAGTAGTTGATGAAGGGTTTTGAAAATCGTTGGAGTTTCTAATTTTGTTTGGAGAGTATAAAGTCATGTGTATTTGGTTATCAACAAAAGGTATGTAATAGTGCTTTTTGTCCATTGCAAGGATGGGAGAGGGTCCCCAGAGGTCACTGTATAAAAGTTTAAGAGAAGAGCTATGCAAAGTGTTTTTGGCAAAAGGTTGCCTATGACTTTTATTAGAAAGGCATGAATTACATTGAATGGATGCACTAGAAACAAAGGGAATTGTGTTGGAATGTAGAATTTTATTCAATGTTCTAGAATGAGGACGACCTAGTCTTCTATGCCAAAGTTCATAAATAATGGCATTGTTGAATCTTTGGGACATTGTGAGGCCACTCACACAATCCGTGCTTCTTCAGTCCCAGAACATTAGCACCTCCATAGTCAGATCCTTCACAAGATAAAAGGAGGGGGAAATTCAGTAGATGTTTTATTATCATTACAAAATTGTGAAACATAAATAAGATTGTTTGTGACATGGGGAGAGCATAAGGTGTTTTTTGAGATGGTCAGAGGTATTGTAGCAATTTGGGATACTGAAACTGAACTACCATTACCCATAATTATTACATCTAAGTCATGGTAGGGCTGTTGGCTGATTAAGTTTTTAGTGTCGATATAATAGGTGACGCCACTATCAACAATCCAAGGATTTTGTTGTTGTTGTTGTTGTGTGCAAGCAGCAAAGTTAGCACGTGCTTGCAAGTGATTATGTGAGGTAGATCTACAAACCCGTGCTTGTGTGTGTTTGTGTGTGGACCTTATAGCATCAATATACACAACACGAGAATCATTCAGATCATTTTTGTTCTCTCATAATGATTGCAGATAACCCTTATTTTCTTGGAAATCCAACAAAATCATTTTACAACTAGCAAGTCCAAAGAGATAAATACAAGTCAAGACTGACCAAGTATAATTACAAGTATCATCGAAACTCTGGTGATCACATCTACGAAAAGGACTCCTCCTTCACTTAACTGACATATTAACATAGTAAGGGAATCACATTTAATTTTAGAAAACTTGAGCACAAGTATCCAAGGATATGTGATATATAACATTATATGCTCCCTATGTTGAATTATTGTAATGCATATACTGTCTCAATTTGCTAATGATGCATCCAAGTTTGAAAGCAACTTACAGTGAAGTAAGCAACATAGCTAACAGCAAGTGTTAGAGTGATCTCTATCACTGTATCATTAAAAATAAATCCAAGCCACAAAACAGATGCTATTCCAAAAGCAAGACCAATTCCTACACTGCCCAAGGGAAGAATCATGTAAGCAAAGCGAATTTTTTCCTTTAGCACAATAAAGAAGTAGGTGAAACCTACGCTCCCAGAGAAACTTGTGCTAGAAATTTAATTATGGCCTCCCAATTGAAGACTGCTCCAAGGACCATCCGATAAAACAGTGTAAAAACCACAATTGCAGTTCTGGACATAAAAAGGTAAAAATGAAATACAAAAAAAGATAGAATCATCATACACAGAAACAAGTAGACATTTATATATTTGAGGCACTTCCCAACCTCAAAAAAGAAGAAATTTAGAACAATAGTGATATAAACTAAAATTGATTACCCATCATTCATTAAGGATTCCCCTTCAACTATAGTACTAAGTTTTTTGCTGGCTCCAAGCTCTTTTAACAAAGCTACAACTGCTACGGGATCAGTTGCACTCAGAAGTCCCCCAATCAACAGTGAAGTTTTCCAACTCCAATTATATGGAAAAGTGAGCTGCATTGTGAGATGAATTAAAAACAATATGACATGCCTGATGAAATCTAAACGCTGGTTTTGTACCTTCAAAACAGCACCAAGACAGAAGGTTGACACCAAAACACCTGGACCAGCTAGTAATAACATTTGTCCCATACACCTCTACACCAAAATTCAAGTTAGAAAATGATGTTAGACAAAGCGCAGCCACTAAAGAAACACAATTATATAACAGTATGCCAATGCATGCATATATGTACGAGGCATTGACTACCAGAAAGTTTGAGACTATCATATTGTAACTCTAAATACAACTGTGAATGTACTACAAGAAAAAACAGAGAAAAGGAACCTTAATTTGGTGAACTTCCATTGAGAATGAGCTCTCAAAAAGAAGAGCAGGAAGAAAAACAGCTAACAGAAGATCCGGATTAATGTTTGACCCTGCATATTTAAATTACTAATCTCTAATTATTTTGCACAATGAGCAGTAAAGACCAAAGAAATTTGAAATCATTCTCTGATTGGCAAGTCTATCAATTATTTTCTTTAGCTTTTGAATAGGGTTAGAAGTAACTAAAATGACATGTAAACCAAACTTACAAAGACGAATTCCATTGCCAATCTTTCCCAGCTGATGATGAGTGCCATATTCTGTTGAGGACACCAATTCCAGTAAGACTACTTACTTGTGATTGTAAGAATAAGTAAAATCATAAATCAAAAGCTCTTACGCAAAAATGTATAATGATCAATTTAAGAAGGGAAACAATGATGTTTCACATCCTAAATCTGGAACTGCCTCCTTTACAGAAGGGAAAGTTTTAAGATGTCTGCACACCTATGTAACCTCCAATGGACTGAAAAATGAACCATTGAAGCTGAAGCCTACGGATAGATATAATTGTGATAATCACTGAACAACAGAGTCATGCTAATTTTGCCAGATATTTTAAAATAAATTGAGAAATTCACATACTAGATAAATTGATACAGCACTCTCTGGAAATCACCTTTTGGGACATTTGACCCCTACAACTAAATGGGGAATTTTTTTTTCTTTCCCTGTTGATCACATGAATTTGTCAAACTAGTATTACTATAGTATCACCATCATGCTTTTTGCCGCAATTATGACTATATCATGCATTGTGTCTTCGCTACCATCACCTAAGAAGCATAAATTACATATGCATCTTTACTAAATGCTTCCTTTTCTTCTGTCTCATTCCGTACTCATGAATCACTAGTTGGAACTTCAAACAACATCTTTAGAAACGGGGGTTGTTGGCATCAAACTTAAGTTTTTAATAGGACACTTTGTAAGTAAACTTCCCATAAATGAGAAAGAATTTTTTGCTGCTTGCACTTGGGAAATATGAACAGAAGTCAAACAAGTTAACAGATTAAACCTAAAACGAAAATCTATGAGAGGAAAATTAGAAATAGAAAAAGAGATGATTGCATTGAGGATGATTGAAAATAAAAATTCCTTATTGCCCTTCACCAAAAAAAATTAAATAAATAAATATTACTTATTGCCTCTTCTTTTCAAATGAAGTGAAGAATGTATAGAGGAGGAATAAAAAGAATTATTCCTTGTAATGAGAAAGGGACTTCTACCCTGCTTAATTATATGAAATCGAATCTCCAAAGCCATGAATAACATATAAAAAGACAAACAAAGATCAAATCCATGGTTTTTACATGTAAGACTGTAAGAGTAAAGCATGTCAACTCTTCCAGAAGTCTAACACCGATCAGGAAACTTTATGCACCAACTTCATATTTTCTGTCTATTATAATAACCCAGAAAAAAAATACGCAGCGAAAATTTGAAAATCCAATATTGAGTGATCCAGAAAGCAATAAGAAAAATGAGGAGAAATGAAAAGACGAAGCAAAATCAGGGAAGGATGATGAAAAGCAAACCTAATGATCCAAGGGCAACACCAATAATGAGCAAAGCAACAGTATAAGGGACTCTTGTGCCACGCAAAAGATGCCTAGAAGCAATTCCCAAAGCGAGACTGAGTCCAACAAATAATACAGCATCGGCAGGACTGGAATCGATTTCTGAAGAAGCAGGAGAAGGAGAAGAAGAAGGAGAATCCATTACTCTGAGCGCAGACATTATTGCTACTAGTGTTGAGCTCGATGCATCACAAATGTTGCGACGCCCATAATCTGTTTGACTAACGAGTTTCGTTTCTAAATAGACGAAATTACATTCAAGAATACGTTTTTAAATGGTCAGTGTACTCACTTTATAGTTTTATTATTACCCATCTCTTTCTTTTAAAAATTATATAATCTGACAAAGGGATCGGATCGGAGGCACATGGCAGTCACCAGTAATTACAAGCTCTACTGCGACTGACTATCTGTTTATATGAGGGTTCATCCGCCGGAATCTAAATTGTAAAAGCATGCTTGATGGATTCTCTAAATTATAAAGCCCAAAGTCCAAGCCGAAGCCATTTTTAGACTACAAGTCAATTTAAATGAAGACATAATTGACCAAAAAAAAATATCAAGACATGAAAAACCACAAGCCTAGGAAGTCAACTTTGTATTAGCCTCAAAATCCTTGAAAACATAATACTTGCTCACCTATCCCTCGTCATGGTATATGAAATCTATAAAGTTGGATTAGGATAAATATGACCTTAAGTTCACAAATGAGGCGATTTTAGGATACTTTGATGGTACCGGAACCTCCAAAAAGAGAAAGCATAGGGGATTCCTGTGTTTTCTTCTCCGATGCTTGAGTGAGTAGATTGTAGAGAGATCATAGTTTGTTAATGTAGCAACATGTGTGTACCTGGGATAGTTTTGCATGTGAGTATTTACTCCCCCCTTTTCCCAACCAGTACGAGGTTTTTTGAGAGAAGGTGAGGGGTGCATGGGAGATCGCACCTAGCATGTGACCCAGAGTCACATTCGACTTATCAAGGTTTGACAACTATCGTCCGAATTGCTAGGTGGAGGCATTCTTCATTTTTACGGAGGTGGGTGATAGCTTGGTGCGCTTCTCACTTTATTTATATGGGCACAGGGGCCCTTTGGTCATTTTGCTTGTGTACTTTTACTGGAAAGTACACTGTGACCAACACAGTTTTGTCCCATCGAGTGGCTTTGAGAATCCTTGCATTAAATGCTAGGATCATGGCATTTAATGCTCAATGGCGCTTATGTCTGTGATGGGTTTCTCTGGGCGTGGGGGTGCTTGTGAGTATATATCCTTTATTTAAAGGGTGTATATAGTCTAAGATGTAAATTTTGAGTTTTGAC
>QANZ01023016.1:0-11974 GCA_003254925.1 Chamaecrista fasciculata
TATCAAATAAAATGATTGGCCCTAGGGCACAATCTCCAACATTTCCAATGAGCGATATGTCATTGACATATAGCACCAAGAACACAATTGTGCTCCCGTTAACCTTCTTGTAAACACAAGGTTCATCAGGGCTTTGTAGGAAGCCAAACTCTTTTGACTACCTCATCAAAACGATGATTCCAACTCAGTGATGCTCGCTTCAATCCATAAATGGATTTCCAAAGCTTGCACACCTTTACTGGTTCCTCTGGACATACAAACCCCTCAGGTTGTATCGTACACATCCTCGGGCAGCCTTCCATGCTGTTTTGACATCCAATTTGTTGGGAATCCTAGGCGCCTAAGGCAGTGAAAGCAAAAAATAAAAAATAAAATAAAACGCCTAGGTCCTATGATTCCCGAACGGATCCGCTAGCAGAATTTAAAACTTTTGGTTAGTGTTATACCTCACGAGTTTCAATCTGATAGTTGAACGGGGCGAGTTCCACAGAGTCCACTCCCAGAGTACTCCCTCTGCCAGTAATCCACACGAGCAGTTTCTTTGAACACCGAGGTGCTAGCCTCCAATTCTTTTCTCCAAAAGAATCAAGGACCAATCTACATACCTCTGACTTCAAGAACTCCTTCTTGAATCAGCAACTGAGGTGGCGCTAGAAGAATCCCCCCACAAGAACTCCTTCTTGCCTATTCTTCTCTCAAAACCCTAACTTTAGAGCTAAATTCGAAATTCTCTAACTCTTAGAGAAAGTCGACTTTCTCTATATGTGTGTGCAAAGGAATATTTTCTCTCTCTAACTCTTAGGAGGAAAATCAAACTAGGGTTTGTATGCTATGCATAATGGGCAAGTCGACTTGTCCCATTTATATAGAGAGAAAATTTGGTGATTTAAATATTCCTAAAATAAAGATATTCTGATAATATAATTATTTTAAGACTTGAATTTATAATTATAATATTACCTTAATATTATATTTAAATTCAAATTGCAATCTTGGAGAATCAAATTGAGAGATCAAATCTCTCAATGGGACCCACCATCCATGCGCCATCCCCTTCTCAAATTATCCTTGGAATTTTATAAATCAAAAACTTCCTTATTTTTTGATTCACCAAAGATTCTGAGATGAGATCTTCACCAAATCTTTTGAATTCAAATATCTTATTTGAATTAATAAAACAATTTTATTTATCCAAATAATCCCTTAGAGGCGCCACCCTCTTTATTTTATTTAGGAATTTTATAATTCAATAATTTCCTAGCTCTTAGGAACATTATCTGAATTATTTTCCTAATATTTAAATTGTCAATAATTAATCTCATTAATTAAACAATTATTTATATTTAAATTTGTCCCACAAATCTAAATATGTCATCTGTAGATTAATTAAGACAAGACATAATGTCCCAGACATTTCCTCTGTGTCTTAAATCGTGTCACTCGCGTGACCCACGAATTAACCCTAATTCGTGTCCTTTTCAAATGGTGTTCAGTTCCTGCTCGTGTGTGACCCAGCAGGCCCCACGTGAAGTTGGCAGCAGGGCATCCCCATGACCTACAAGTTGTGAGCGGACTCTAGCAAGCCATCACAACTACCCAAAACACGTGAGTTATCCTTTTTGCTAAAACGACTTAACCTCAGTACCTCCGTGTCAGAGATCCGATTGTCCTACGATATCTTGGTCATGGACTAGGCACAGGAATGTGATCCATAATCCAAACCACAACTTTCTCGATTCCCTGAGTAAGTCCCAATTCTTGAGTGGCCACTCCTTTTCCTGGATAGACTCATCGAGGGCGCCAGTTAGATATCTCTCATCTAATCAGGGACAAAATCCCATTTTGGTCAATCCACATTCCACAGCAATGCAATCAACCAGACCCGTACTTAGCCCTTATAACTACCCTGTTACGGGTAGCGTTAGACTAAGCCAAAGTCTGACAACTGTAATGCCGAAATGATGATGACCTCAGGTCTAAGGCATCGCTACAGGCGTACGAGGAGAGACAAGCTGATGACTAAACCCATGCAGGACTCTCCGGGTCAGTCAAGCAACTCGTAACCACCTTACGTAATTGCACCATGACTCTCGTCCCAGCATCTAGTGCGTGCATCTCATGCACCGAGGTCATGCTGGTCTTAGTTCATTTTTGTTCCCACAAAAATAATCGACTAGGGACAAATTTAGATTAATTATCTCATAATCAATCATGGATGTTATCATAGTAAACATGCTAATAACATGATAACACATTAATTTATCTTCCATAAATTAATAATATGTTCACAACATATTTACATAAAATGATTGGCCCTAGGGCACAATCTCCAACACAATTGCCATATCTCATAATCATAATATGCGACTATGGCAAAGCAGGATCCTAATGGTCTTGGCCATTGCAACAGGGAAAAAGGTTTTGTCATAGTAAATGCCATGACGTTGAGTAAAACCCTTTGCAACTGTCCTAGCCTTGAAGACATTGATATTGCCATCCATGTCGGTTTTCTCCTTGAAAACCCACTTGCACCCTACGGGTTTTACCCCTTTGGGTGAAGCGACCAAGGTCCATACCTTGTTGTCATACATGGACTATATCTCTACCTTCATGGCTTTAACCCATTTCTCAGAGTTGGGATCCACGATAGCTTCTTGATAGGTTGTAGGCTCACCACGCTCTATGAGCAACACATCCCTGTTTTCAGTCGCCAAAGATCCACATCTTTGTGGTTGAAAACGTGTTCTATCAGAACTTCGTTGTCCTTGTGTTATTAGAGGAGCTTCCACAACACCTTGTGGTTCTTCTCTAGTTTCCGTCTGCGCCTCTGAAGTGCTTTGTGGATCTTGAACTCCTTCAAGATCTACCTTACTCCCACTGTTTCTTTTGGAAACAAGATCCTTCTCTAAGAAGATCAACTTCTGACTAGAAACTCTTTGTTGTCAGATGGGCAGTAAACTTGATACCCCCTTTGTTTCCTTGGGGTATCCCATAAATATGCACTTTAGGGTTTTGGGAGACAGTTTATCATTAGCCTTTTGCTTAACATAAACTTTATGTCCCCAATTCTTGAGATAAGACACTATGGGACTCTTCTCATCCATATCTCATATGGTGTCTTCTCAACTGCCTTAGACGGAACACGGTTAAGTGTGAACACGGCAGCTTCCAAAACATATCCTCAAAAGGATCGCGGAAGATCGGTCTGACTCATCATAGATCCAACCATATCAAATAGAGTTCGATTCCTCCTCTCGGAAACACCATCCCTATGGGGTTCCAGAAGGGGCAAGTCGTGAGACCATCTCACAGCTTCTAAAATGATCAACAAATTCTTGACTCAAATACTCGTCCTCTCGATCGGATCGAAGGACTTTGATTTTCTTGTCAAGTTAGTTCTCTACTTCTCTTTGAAATCTCTATTTCAAAAGAACTCTGACTTATGCTTTAATAGGTAGCCCAAGTCAAAACTATTGAAGCAGTTAGTAAGAGTAATCACCTCTAGCTTGAGTACTTATGGGTCCACATACATCACCATGTATGATCCCCAACAAGTCAGATGCCCCCTCACTGTGGCCAGTGAAAGGCGCTTTTGTCATTTTTCAAAGTAAACAAGGTTCGCAAGCATCATATGATTCAAAATCAAATGAGCTTAGAAGTCCATCTCTATGGAGCTTCTCTAGGCGTTTCTCGTTTATATGGCCTAAACGACAATGCCAAAGGTATGTAGGATTAGATTTACCAATCTTGATCCTTTTCGTATCAATAGACATTGTTATCATGTTGTTGTTCCAATTTCAAGATGCAATGTTTATCTTGCAAATCACATAAGCAAATAAACATCATCTTTATGAATTGAACACCATTCTTTACAGTTAACACATGCAAAACCTTCCTTATCAAATAAGGAAGAGAAGCATTGTTTGAACCTTAAAGAAGGTACATGATAACAATAAGATAAGCCCAGAGGGCAAAACAAGCTCGCATGTTCCTACAGCAACAGCAGCAACCCTTGCTCTATTGCCCACTCGTAGGTCCATCTCGCTTCTGTCCAGCTTTCTACTGTCTCTAAGACCCTTCACATCAAATGTGAAAACCACATGCTGTATCTAATACCCAAGCGGTTATAGTAAACAAGTGAACGTCTATAACGAAGATACCAGAAGTAGAGATCTCATCTCTCCTTTTATTTATTTGATCTTCCCAATACAATTTGCATTTTCTCAAAAGGCAAATTGTATCCTTTGAAAGCCTTGCCTTCTTGGCAGGTAGTGGGTTAGGCTCAGCCGCTGGCTTGGTCTCACCAAACTCGGCGTCTCCTTTCCTCTTTCCTTTGCCCTTCCCTTTCCCCTGATTGTGGAACGTTTCCCAGAGATGTGTGACCATCTCAACAGCCGACAATATTCCCTTGTTCAACTCCTTGAACTATTGTGGCTAGCATCAAGGCAAGTAACGTCCACAGAGTCATTGAAGTGCTTCTCCAAGCAATTCTCTTATGCTCTTGGAGCGTTCTTGGCATGCTCTTCAGGGGAGGGATCTCTAGGACACATAATTTCCTTGTTGGGTGAGAGAAAATCTCATATTACAAAACCAATCTAGGAAGTCAGCAACTTCCTTTGTTGGGTTGAGAACAATTCTCAAATTACAATACCAGTTAAGGAATTTTGTCCTAGACAACCTGTCCTTCTCAAGGACAGATCGCAGTGATAGTGATGAACTATTAATTGTTGCCATTGATTCTACAACTTAAGATATGAAAGTTTAATTAGCAGGAATATATCCACCATTTTATAAAACCCAGTAAAATTTATTATTGGTGGCTAAGACCCATATTTCACCAAAGTCTACCGTCGCGGAGGGCGATCATGCATCCTTTGGCTATTTAGGTAGGTAACTCTATACCAATCACATCTCTATGTGACTCTTAGATCATTATGGGACTGTATCATCATATGACACGGCATGTTTATCCAAAACCGTTTTGATAACCCCATTAAGTCACACAATAAAACTTGTGAATGGCAAGGCCCAAACGACGAGGCCGAAGCCCAGCCCCATATCATCAAGGCCTCACTTCAACACGTGTCACGGAGGGCGATCACCGCATTTAATGATCCAAGATTTCAATGGGCGTCGAACTGAAAACCCCCATCCACCCGTGTCTCCTCAAGGTCAAGGTAGCTACGTGTCGCGGAGGGCGATCACCGCTCTACGATGAACGAGATTTCAACAGGGTGTTTTATTGACGGCATTAAAACTTAAGATTTTCTAAAAGGGTTTGATTTTAAAATAAGTTCCGTTTTATAGTTTAATTTTAAAACTCCTTTTAAAATTAAACGAGTCATGCCACATGTTTATCACCCCATGTATCACATACATATAAACATGTGCATGGATCTTGCATCATATGCAAAATCCCACGCTCGTATCGTATACGTGTTAAAATCGCGTCCTAAACATACATCTAGCGCTTTGTATCACATACAAACTAAATGTAAAACAAATATATATCGTGTTTAGATATGGCCCACCCATCCTAATAATTCTCCCAAGCCAATGAGAGAATTTTTCTAAAAAGAAAATTAAAATTACAAGAGAGTAAACCCCAGTTACATTGAGGTATAAACTGAAAAGTAAAATTACATCGGATAGAGGGAGACGACACGCAGGCCGTATACACCAAAAACCTAGAGCCATATCCAACACCACACAATTACATATATGAACAATTCATACAATTATGTCAAACACGATATATTTGCAACACATATCAAAAACGATTTTTGTAGGTGTTTAAATTAGGTTGTGCAATTTTAACATGCCTTTTTCTTGAAATTAGGCCCATTATCAATAATTATAAAATTTAAGAATCATATTCAAGAATTATAATTATTAACCCAAAAATTTTAAAATTCATAATTTTATTAAACTTTCAGTCACCCACATAATATTATAATTAAAACACTTTTAACCATAATTATATGGGAATTTCGACTTTGGCCTATATTTACTAGAAAAATTTCCAAATCAATCCTATTGATTTCTTTATGTATCATATACATAAATTTGCACCTTTTCTTGTAGATTCAATTTTAAGAAAAATATTCGGTGGATTTTTCGTAAAACCAAAAACAAGATTGAAACAGGTAAAACACGCCAAGCATACATCACATGTATACAAAATATGATTTTAAATCCAGGACTAGCGTGGCTCTGATACCACTGTTGGGAAATCCCGGGGCAAAACACGCAGCGGAAGCAAAACGTAAAACAAAAAAAACTTGCGCTCCCCAGGAATTTCCCACCCTGAGATCCGCTAGTTGAATTTAAAACCAGATACGAAAAGTGTTATACCTCAAGCTTTCAATCGGCTGGTTAAACTAAGCGAGTCAGAGAAGTCTGTTTGCAACGTCCTTCCTCCACCGGTAATCCACACGAACAGTTTGTCGAACACCAAGGAGCTAGCCTTCTGCTTCTTTCTCCAAAGAAACTCGGGACTTGAATCTACGGTGTTTGAATTCAAGAACTCCTTCTTTGAATTCAAAGGCAAGGTGGCCCAACCATGGAGAAGACAACAACAAAACTCCTTTTGTTTCTCTTCTCTCTAAACCCTAAAGGTAGAACAATTCGAATTTTCACTAACTCTTTAGGAAAATCGAATTTTCTCTCTCTTGCTATGGAGGTGGCGATTTTTCTTCTCTCTCTACAAGGAGGAAGACAAAATCAAAAAATGATCTCACACACCCATGCCTTAGGCGCCTAGCCTAGGGCTTCTTATAATTATTTTAGAGCATTATTATAATTCTATAATCATAATAATATGGCTTCATGACTTGAATTTCAAATTATAATATTACCATAATATTTAATTTAAATTCAAATCGTAATCTTAGGGAATCAATTTGGGAGATCAAATCTCCCCAAATATCCACTAAGCATGGCGCCATCCCCCTCTAAATTCCTTTGGAATTTTATAAATCAAAAACCTTCCTAACTCTTAGGAAGTCATGATTCTCCAAGGATCCTGATTTTGAGATCTCACCAAATCTGTTTGAATTCAAATCTTTTGATATCTCCATCAAATCTTTTGAATTCAAATTCATGAATTAAATTAATAAAACAATTTTATTAATCTAAAATGCTCCAATGAGGCGCCACCCTCATGCTCCAATATTAGGGAATTTTATAATTCAATAATTTCCTAACTTTTAGGAATCTTATCTGAATTATTTTTCCTTAATATTTAAATTGTAAATAATTAATCTCCATTAACTATTTAACAAACATTATATTCAAATTTCTCCTACAAATTTAAATATATCACAACTATAGATTACTTAAGACAAGACTTAATGTCCCAGACATTTTGCTATGTCTCAAACTGTGTCACTGGAGTGACCCACGAATTAACCCTAATTCGTGTCCCTTTAAGCGGTGTTCTAATCCTGCTCGTGTGTGACCCAGCAGGCCCCACGTGAAGTTGGCAGTAAATCATCTCTATGACTTACAAGTCGTGAGCGGACTCTACCAAGCCATCATGACTACCCAAAACACGTGAGTTATCGTTTTTNCCATTTAGTTCTCCGGTGAAAGTTCTTATTTTTAGAATAATGATCTTCACAACAAATCCTTCTGAATCAATAAGTGTGAAAAAGATAAAGTTATTGGAAGATAAAAACGCTGATTCAAAATAACTTGAACCAAGGAATTGTCAACTAAGTAATTAACTCACCAGAACAATTAATACAATGACAATCATAATAAGAATAAAATTTTTTATTAAACATTGATATTTATCCAATGAAACAAACATATATTTAACCAATGAAAAAGATGAGGAAGGGCATAGAAAACGTCTGAAAAAATACTATCACAATCATATTGGCTTATACAATTCCAATCACAATAGAAATAATATTTTAGGCTTCCATAATTAATAGCACACTACCAAAGGCATGAAGTAATTAAACACAAAGAAAATTCAGCTTCCAGTGCAAAACCATTAATATTTTGAGCATCACTCTAGTTGAATGATTTATCAATGGTATTAAAAACTTGTGTAAATTCAGCTTCACAGTGGAAAACCATTCATATTTTCCATAAGTTTACACTAAACTCCATTTATTTATACATCATTAAAAATCTATTGTTTAGTGCAGGGAAGAATTTCCAGAAGGAAAATTAAAAATCCTTTTTCTCTTAAGGAATACTGTTAATACATTTCAAGCCAACTCAATTGTTGTTTTCTCTTAATTCATTGATTTCTAATTTAATAAAGGAAAATGAAAGTGAGAATGACAGACTGTTGGTTGAATAGATATATAGATACTATGGACATAAAAAAATGATTGAAATTATTTAAAAAAACAAAGAGTGTAAGAACTTGATAAAGTTAATGAAGAAATGTTTGTGTCGTGTTAAAGTGTAATAACTTGATAATGGATAATCTATTTCTAATTAGTCTTGCAATACACAAAATTTTTAACAAAAATTAGGTAAAAATATTAACTCTTATTCTTTAGGCCTATGAATGTATCTTTATTATGTTTTCATTGGTATAAAGATAGTATACTGTTGGGATTCGCATTAAATAAGTGCTAAAGAGTAATTTTGGACTCATTCTATTGAAATTCACAATTGGCATATAAAAATTAAAACATATATTTATTTTGATAAAGTTAATAATGAACAAAAATATAGGTTTCAATCATCTTTTAGTTATAAATTTAATCAACAATTCTACGACGAACAAAAAGTTGCCTTGCTATGACCTCAACTCTCAATTCATAAAAAAGGTAGTTTTAGATAGGGGTGTACAAAAACCCAGTGACCCGGTCAACTAGGCCCGGCTGGGTCAAAAATAGAGGTGGGTCGGGTCTAAAAAACAAAAAAGGGAAAAAACTGCCTGAACTCGGGTTGGGATGAACAAACCCCGGCCCGGCCCGGGGTAGACAGCTGAACCTGGTTTTTTTTAGCTTTTTGTTTTAAAAAAAATGTATCTCCAAATCTAACCCTAATCACTAATTGACTCTCACTCTCACTCAAAGGTTGCTTTGCTTCTCTTCTTCACTCTTCTTCTCTTCGTCGTGAGCCATCGACCGTCGTCTCTTCTTCATCTCACCGTTGCGTCGTCGTCTCGTCGTCTTCGTCGAGGATTGCTTTGAATTTTTCTTCTCTCTGTTATTCAAATCGCAACCTTTTTTTCAGAATTTTTCGTCTTCGTCGTGTCGTCAGCTGAACATGGTTATTTCCAACATAAATGAGAAGGATTATTCATCGACTGAAGCACAATATAGATTTGAAGAAGAAATGGTACTGTGTTTTTTACCTACTCTAGTATCAGAGTCTATGGTATTTCTTTTATTAAATTATTTTCTTTTTATTTAAATTTAATGTTATTTTCTTTTATTTAAATTTAATTTGAACTTTTTTAGCTAGAGATTTGAACCATTCATTTACTGAATTAAAATTACTATTTCAACTTCTAATCACATTGGGACTTGGGCAAACTTCATATTTTTATCAAATATAATACAATTCTTCTATCATTTGCATTTGAATTTTAAGGTTGCTGACTTTTTAAAGCTTTTTTAATGAAAGCTTGAATGCCTTTCATTTCACACACACACATCCAACGTTTCTGAATTCTAATTCTGATTTTATATATATTTTATTTATTTTCTTCATCAAATACAATACAAATCTTATATTTTTTTAAAAAAATACAAACCTGGCCCGGTCCGATGATAAATGGCCTGGCCTGACACCATCCCGGGTCCACCGAGTCTCAGGCCGGGCCTTGGTCTAATTTCTAACCTGATGAGTGAATCGGGCCAGGGCCAAACCCGGCCCGGCCCTTGTACACCCCTAATTTTAGAACAATACATTATTCTTCTTTATTAGTAACAGTGAAATGGATGAATACTCTATATTAGTGTCTTTCTTGTTCTTCATTAATTGTTATATTTTGTTGGGTGAATAAATAAATATTTTGTTGGGTGAATAAATAATTATTAGTTTGAATTTCCATGAAAAGAAGATAATTGCTGCATAATAGTACGCATTTAGGGGTTACTATGAGATTTGAATTATGGATTTGAAAATCCTGGTCAAAGTTTTTTAGACCATTATGTTTGTCATACAAAATCCATGTGAATGATCCTTTAGGAAGCCTCAAAATAGCAAGAATTAGTTACATATGTTTTAATTACTAATGGTTACATCTATTAATCCCAAATGATTAAAGAAGAATCAGGATAAAATATTTATTATAATATATTCTCATATGATTAGGAGAAAATTTTTAATGATAACTGGAGATGATACTCTAATGAATCTTTATGTTTGACATAATGAAAGGTTTAAAAAAATAGTTTTGTTTGTATGGGGATGTCATACAAACTTATTTGGTGTTGTTTGTACGACAATCTAGAAGTTATGGATGATGGGGATGGTGGTCACATAAAGAAAAAGAATAATCTCTATAGCATAGACAAAACAAACATGAGCAAAAGAGCTTATTATTAAATCATAAAACCAACAAAATAAACATTGATACACTGATAGTCTTTAATAACTTAAGAAATTTGATCTAAGAAGAAACTACAATATGAATATAGAGTCTTAAAAGAACAACATGCAGCTGAAGAGAAATCGTGAAGTCCTTCATTTAGCATCCTTCTGTGTGTAGTAGATCATATGAGGAAAAATGGTTTCTCTTTTCTGAGTGAAAGAATGAATATAATAGAAGAATAAATAATTAGTTAGTAAGAAATATATATAACACAATAATTAGGATAGGAAAAAAAAAATACGAATGATACATATACCAAACATCAAAGCTTATTTGGATATATATCTGTAAAAATAGAGAGAATAAACAAATGGTTAATAATAAGAACATCATAAGTTGATGAAATATAGATAACGGAGGAATTATCATATGCAATAAATAAAGAGGAATGATATGTATACCAAAAAATGAAGCTTTAGTGGAAAGATGAAGCAGTAACAAGTGTAAACTCAATGGATCTGCTCGTGTGGGTAGAAGCTCATATGAGGGAGAATGATTTTGAAATGAAATGGGTACACAATGAGCAAGAATGATGGCTTTATATATATAGTAGGAGGCTGATGACCAAAGATTACAGGAAACAAAATGAAATGGGGACACGTGTGATAAATTTAAAGAAGAGGATGTGCATCTATTTAGCTCATGTAGAATGAGAGATGGATAAGTTATGTGAAATCAAAAAAATAAAAATAGCTCAACATGGAGAGAGAAAGGGAAGAGTAATAACAATGAAGGATGACTATTAATTAGTTGAAATTGTTTAGGAGATAGGATGTGCATCTATTTAGCTCATGTAGAATAAGTTACATTACAAAAAAAAGAGGAAATCAGACTGAACTTAGCTATTCATTGAAAAAAAATTAGCTCAATAGGGAGAGAGAAAATGAAAAGAGATAACAATGAAGGATGACTATTGGTTGAAGTTGTTTGGGAAATGGGATTTGCATTAAATTAGCTGATGTAGAATGAGTTTTCTGACAAAAAAAAAAGGGGAAATTGCAATTTGGTACCCTGTGGTTAGGGGCGGTTCCCCTTTGGTACCCTAAAAGAAAAATTTTTGCATTGTGGTACCCCGTGGTTTGCTCCGTTAGCGATTTGGTACCCTGAGGTTTTTTTCTGTTAGTATTTAACGGCAAATGTTAGTTAAAATGTCAAAAATCTCCCAAAAAGTCTTCTCTTATGCGTTTAAGTCATTTCCCTTTACTAAAAAGGATCAAAACATAAAGAATTAATTATTATTCTCAATTCTCCCTCTTTTTCATCATTTTCATTTATTTTAGTCCCAAATTCTCAAAATAAAATTGTAAAGTGTCCCAAAATTCTTTCAAACATTCCAATTTAGTCCTTAAAAATTTTAAAAACCTTAAACCCTAAAATCTTAAAACCCTAAACCCTAAATTT
>QANZ01023016.1:12291-23295 GCA_003254925.1 Chamaecrista fasciculata
AAAAAAAAAAAGTTAAGTCTTGTAGGAGATGCCACGTATTAGGTTCTGGTTAAAAGTTATTTGCTTTATATAAATATATAGATTAAATAAATGGTAAAGAGTGATTTGAACTCATTCTATTGAAATTGACAATTAACACATACAAAGTAAAACATATTTTTATTTTGATAGTTAATAATGAACAAAAATATAGGTTTCAAACATACCATCTTTTAGTTATAAACTTAATCAACAATTCTACATTGAACAAAAAGTTGCCTTGGTATGACCTCAACTCTCAATTTATATATAAAAGGTAGTTTTAGAACAGTACATTATTCTTCTTTATTAGTAACAATGAAATTGATGAATACTCTATATTAATATCATTCTTGTTCTTCATTAGTTGTTATATTTTGTTGGGTGAATAAATAAATATATATACTATGGAGATTCATCACGATTGACTTTTTTTTTACAAAAAAATGGATTGGACAAACATATTGTGTAAGAACTTGATATAGTTAATCAAGAAGTTGTTGTGTATTCTTATACTGCTTGATAATGTCTTTTTTCTTTTTTTAATTAGGCTTGCAAAAGAATAATTTTTTTAAACATAAATGAGGTAAATTTATTAACTCTATATTTTTTTAAGCCTATTAATGTATGTTTATTATGTTTGTTATTAGTTTAAAAATAGTATAGTGTAGGGAGATTTATAAATAATTGCTAAAGTTTGATTACGGAACCATTATATTGAAAATGGCAGTTAGCATATAAATATGGTCAAAGTCATATTTTGGTCCCTCAGCTATGCTCAATGATCTAAATTGGTCCCTCAATTATTTTTCGTTCTATATTGGTTCCTCAGTTTTCCAACACTTGGCACAGTTGGTCCTTCAGACGTTTTTCATCCATTTTTCCGTTAAAAAAAAAAGACAAAATTGATTTTTAACTCCTAAAAGTTTGAATTTTTACATTAAAGACCTTTTTCTCTATAATAGAAAAAAAATGTAAGAAAGAAGAATTAATTGAGAGTTTGGTTTATTTCACACTAAAAAGATAATCTCTCTCTCTCCATCGCTAGGGTTAGCCTGCGTTTCGGCGTTATTGATGCTTTTGGGAGGGCTTTTTTGTCCCGAGACAACAAATAGTCTTGTGGAGCAAGGCGAATTGGAAGAATCAGAGGAACCCCAAAAGTAGATGCATAGTTTCAAGATCTGGTTGATGCGAGCAAGGAGGCTCAAGCCATCATGGAGATCCTTTCAAAAATCTGTTAAGCAGGAAGTATAGACCTATATTTGTGATTGGATGGTTGGCAATTCCAGCGTTTCAACAACTAATAGGGAACAATTCGATTATGTTATATGCGCCTGTGATATTTCAGAGAGAGTGTGAAATAAACTAAAACCCCCAATTAATTCTTCTTTCTTACATTTTGGTTCTATTATAGAGAAAAAGGTCTTTAATACAAAAATTTAAACTTATAGGAGTTAAAAATCAATTTTGTCTTTTTTTAACTGAAAAATGGGTGAAAAACGTCTGAGGGACCAACAGTGCCAAGTTTTGGAAAACCGAGAGACCAATATGGAACGAAAAATAACTGAGGGACCAATTCAGAACATTGAGCATAACTGAGGGACCAAAATAGGACTTTGGCCCATAAATATTAAAACATAATTTTTTTATGATAAAAGTTAATAATAAACATAAAGATAGGTTTCAAATATACCATCTTTTTTATCAATGATTTATTCCTCGGTCATATTAAAAACTTAAAAAAAAAAAATTTAATACAAAATAAAAATAATAAAATATTACATTTTTTTATATATATCATGTAAATGGAGAAAATATACATAAATATTTTTTTTAAGTGTATTATAAAATCTTCTCATCCTCATAACTATATAATTTAAAAGAAATAAATTTATTTTAGTCCTTCAATTTTGATGGATATTATTGATGGTGCGATGAAGGCAGATGGATATTGATCTCAACGGTCAGATTAATCATTGGCATAAAAAAAAATTGTTATTTAATGTATAATTTTTGGTCCTTCACCTTTGATGTGAATAACATTTTGGTCCTTTGATTTATTTTTTGAAGGAGAGTTTGCAATAGAGAGACCTGATTATTAATAATTATGATTCTTTAAAGATTTATAAGTAATAAAATAAAAAAATTCAATTATTTTTTTAGTTCAAGATAATTATGTGTTTTTTTTTATCTCAATAATACATTAAGATAAATTATGTATCTTAATACCTACCTAATTTTCTTATTTCCCTAGATGGGATACGCATTTGCCCCTCACAATTTCAGGTCAGCCACAACCAATTAGCTGGTGCCACGTGGCACCAGCCAATTATTATTTTTTTTTACGAAAAATTCAAAAATAGCGTGACTGTGTCACACATTCAGGACTGACCACATGTCAATACTGAAATCACGTGACACAGGCGCGATTTTAGTACTGACATATTGAAATTGCACCTGTGTCAGCGATTTCAGGACTAGCATCATGTCAGTCTTGATTCCGTGTGCCACACAGGCACATTTGAATTTAAAAATTTGACCGGTGGACCCGGTCAAATTTTTAAATTTATTAAGGGGAGGAGGCCCAACGGCCTCCTCCCTATAAATATGTATGTATGAGAGTAAGGAGAGACTGAGAGTAAAAGAGACGGAGAGAAAGTGAGAGTTAGGCTTTGAGAGTGAAAGTGAAAGTGAGAGGAAGAAGAAGAAGGAAGCAAAATAATGTAAGTTTAATTTTTTTTGTTGATTAAATTAAATTTATTTTCTGAGTTAGTTTAATTTTTTGTTATTAGTATTTTTTTTAGAAATAAAAGTGATTAATTTTTTATTGATGTTTATTAATTTTTTTGATTAGTTGAAAGAGGAGAAGAAGGAGAAGAAAGAAACAAGAGTTAAGAAACAAGATTAAAAGGTAATTACATATTTGTTATTTTAGAAAATATTGACATTTTTTTCAAAGAATGTTAGTTAATCTTAATGACTTTTGTTGATATTTTGTTAGATACACTTTTGTTAGATTATGTAATTTATTTTTTAAATATTTTTGGTTAATTTTTGATTGGATGATATTTGTAAATTTTTTATGATTTAGTTGATTTAAATATTAGATAATCTTTTAAACTGAGTTGTTAGGGTAAACTTGTTAAATAATTTATATGTTAGATAATGTTGAGAATAATATTGTTAGAAATATTATTGTTATATAATGTTATATAATTTTTTAAGTACTTGGTTAAAATATTAGATAATGTTAGAGAAATTGTTAGATAAAATATTGGGTAATTTTAAAAATAATATTGTTTGAGAAATTGTTAGAAAAAAAGTTAGGTAATTTTAAACATAATATTGTTAGAGAAATTGTTACAAAAATAAATAGTATATAACATTAGATAAAATTTTAGTAATTTTAAAAATAATATTGTTAGAGATATATTTGTTAGATAAAATACTAATTAATGTTAGATAACTTTTAAAATAGTAGGTTAGATAATTTATTTGTTAGAAAAAATTGTTAGATAAAATATTTGATAAATTTGAAAATAATATTGTTAGATATATAATCGTTAGATAATGTTAGATAAGATTGTATAATATTTATCACAATATTGTTTGAGATATAATTCCATTTTAGATGATAATTTTATTTAAATTTTATTTATTAGAGAAAAATGTCAACGAGGGTCAGATGCTTGGTATATAGTCATGGATCAATCTCTCCCGGTGGTGTTTGTGGGGTTATGTTTCAATTTGAACGGAAAAAAGTCATTACGTTGCCTAGTGATATTACGTTCAATAGATTGAAAGAATTGATTAGGGAGAAACTTATGCTTTCTCCTCTTGAAGAGATCACTTCTATCGTGTATAGATTGCCAGTAAGTTTTCTAAACCCTAGATATCTCTACACGACCTTAATCTTATCGAGTGATGATGATGTCAACTCAATGATGGAAACACATATAGAATAGATGGTAAACACAATGCTTGACTTGTATATAGAAGTATCTGTGTAGAACACATTTGACTTAAAACCCTAGATATGTCTACACATTTGACTTAAACACTCAATGCTCACGACTACCCAAAACACGTGAGTATATCGCTTTAACGCCAAACGAATTAACCTTAGTACCACACACACATTCCTTGGATAGACTCATCGAGGGGCCCAGTCAAATATCTCTCAACTTAATGAGGAAAAAAATTTCATCTTGGTCAACCACATTCCTCAGCACGGTAAACAACCAAACCCATACCTAGCCTGTATGGCTACCCTGCTACGGGAAACGTTGGACTAGGCCAAAGTTTGACATCTACAACGCCGGAATAGTCAAGACCTCAGGTCTAAGGGCATCGTGACAGGTGTACAGGAGAGGATAGCTCATGACTAAAACCCATGCATGACTCTCCGGGTCGGTCCAGCAACTTGTAACCCCTTACATAATTGCACCATGACTCTCGTAAAGCATCTAGTGCATGTATCTCTATACACCGAGGTTATGCTGATCTTGGTTCATGTATCTCCCACGAGAACAATCGACCAGGGACAGTTTTAGATTAATTATCACATAATTAATCAAGGACGCTATCATAGTAAACATGCTAATAATATGATAACAACATAATTTATCATCTATAAATTAATCAAAACCAATATGTTCAAAACATTCACATAAAATGATTGGCCCTAGGGCACAATCTCCAACACATCTCACGTGCCTAGTCCTTTGTCATCACATATGTCTGGTCCTTCGACATCCCATATGCCTGGTCCTTCATCATCTCACATGCCTGGTCCTTCGACACCGATGTATGGTATGCAGCAGACATCGATGTTTGATATGCAACAGACATAAATGTCTGATATGCAGCAGAATTGATGTTTGGTATGCAACAGACATCGATGTATGATATGCAGCAGATATCGATGTTTGGTATGCTAGATTCGTCACAGGAGGGTCTTTTTACCCCGCCATCATATCCTATGATGATGATGACTCTTCCTGCTGTTCAACCGGGCTTTATGAGACAGTTTTTGAATACTCCCCTGTTTTCCGAGGATGCTCATATTGAGAGACAGGTGCAGCCCTTTCCACTACCGCAGTCACTATCGGAGAGGTAGATGAGAGACATCAAGGTAATTAGGGAGGTCATAAAGGTAAAGGTAAAACAGTAGCTCATCAACGTAAAAATCCTCCACGACAAGCCCAAGGTAAAACTTGCTACATGTGCCCGGGTGGCATTGGCCAGAGCAGGGGCAGAGGCTGGGGCAGGGGTATTGCCTAGATCATGGGCCGCCACAGTGGCAGGAGCAGCAGGATGACGAGGAGAAGGATGATTAAATTTGATTGTTTTATTTTTAATTTTATGTATTTTTTATTATACTTTTCATGTATAATTAAAAGAATTATGATAATTGTTCTTATATTTCTTAAATGAAAATCTATGTTATAAAAGTCATATAAATAGTTTGAATTTTTTAAAAAATATAACAAAGTTCATTTACTTTAATTTAATTAATTTGAATAAATGATANTTAATATTTTAAAAAAAATAAAAAAAATTACCAAAAACTTTTTGGTCAATTGACCAAAAAGATTTTGGTCTCCGTGTAAGACACGGTTTCGGTTCTAAAATAGTGTCTTACACGATTCAGACCGTGAAACTGTGCAGTCTGCACGGTTTTCCCTGAAATAGCGCACAGCCGGCGCTATTTCAGGTTTTCTAAAATAGCGCGATTTTTTTTTAAAAAAAAAGAAGTTTTGAATCAGCCGGTGCCACGTGGCATCGGTTGATTTGTCCGTCAAGTCTGAAATCGCATTGGGCTAGTGCGTATCCCATCTAGGGAAATAAGTAAAAAGGGTGGGTATAATGATACATAATTAATTTGTTTGTATTATTTAAATAAAAAAACCGATAATTATGTGGTCCGTGTAGATATTATTCTATTTTGGACATAATATTAGATTTTTTTAAATTTTCATGTTATTTTCATTTTAGTCCCTTCATTTCATTTCATAAACACATAATTTCAACCTTCATTACAAATACTACCATTTAGCACAAATTTTGAAACAATTTCATTTCATAAAACCATATCCAAACACCAAAATTTCCTTTCATTATTTTTATCTCATTTCATTATCAATTATCATTTCCACCTCTATACAATTTTAAAAAACATATAATTATTTCTAATAATAGGCCCAATAATTAGGAGGCCCAAATGGCAGAGTGTGCCCTCGATCCAGCAGGCTATAAGCCCACCAGATGGATCGCATAGGCATGAACGCCCTGTAACTCGCCGTCATGTGTGGACGCCCACAATCACAAAGGGTGTGGGCGCCCACGCGTCAACAAATAAGGAAATATTCCCTAAATCAGTCAGGAGCCAATTAGGGATCGATCAAGATCCGCTATCAATCAAGGCAAATCATTCAGAGATCCTCCTCCTTGATAGCGCCTTAGCCATCAAGGCACCTTTCACAGAAAAGGAAATTGCGTGGGAGCCAAGGATCACAATCAGGATCACAATCAAGCATCCAGGCATTTATGGCAAGATCACAACTGATTGCCCTCGGCCAGTATAAAAGGTTAACCCTTCACACTGGAAAAAGGTACGCTCTCTCTCTAGTCGATTAAGATTATTGAGCTCACAACCCTTTACTAACTTAAGCATCGGAGGTGAATCGCAGCGCCACCCATGTGTATTCATTGACTTGCAGGCGACTTCCGACCCAGAGTTGCCTCACTAAACTAGGTAATGACCCCCGGCCAGAACCAGGTTCATCACTAGCGCCGACCGTGGGGACTTTCATACGAAGTCCTATTTTAAACATTATCTTAAATTGCTGGTTTATGCCTTGTTTTTTCTTTTCTAAATGGGATGAACTCCTGGGATAATTCATGTAAATTTTTTCTTTATATGTCTTCTTTAACCTATATGTTCATCTGAACCAGAAAAAGAGAAAATGACATCAACTCCAGCTGATCATCAAACCCCGGGAGGCTCAGTGACTCAATCCACGCAGGATTCGACGCTCGCTCCTCCGCCCGGATTCCCGATCATTCAGGAAGCCCCGAAGCTGCCAAACCCAGCTCCAGTGGGCCAAATCAACATAACACCAGATGACGGGATTGCCGCCTTTAAGGCTGATATGCGAATGGAGATGGAAGCACTCCGTAGAGACGTCCGGAATATGGTCATGGGAAAGGGAAAGCAAGTTGCTGAAAATACTGGGAATGAAAACCCAGAACCTATTCTCTCAAGTGAAAACCCCGGGATTCAAGAGCAGCAGGTGCCCTCGAGCTTCCCACCACCGACTCAAGTGGCAGCTCCCAACCAGTTTACTCAGTCGCAAGCATGGTCCGGCGCTTATGCCTACCCACCACAGGGGTACTACTACCCTCAAGGATACTATCCCTAGTACTACTCGGGATACGGCGTCCACGGAGGACCCAATGGGATGTATCAATCAGCGGGCGCCTACGACCCCGTGATGCCGTCAAATATGTTGGGACAGGTGAGACTGCCCCCAACAGCGGAAGGAATTCTGGCACCTCACGTGCAAGCTGCAAAACTTGACAAGAACTACAAAATGCCAATGAAGCTGACACCATACACAGGCAAGAAGGACCCGGATGATCACTTGCTCAGCTTTAAGGCTGCCATGAATATCTCCAACATGGGAGATCATCAAAGTTGCAAACTGTTCCCGATAACTCTAGAAGGACCAGCTCTGGATTGGTTCTCAAAACTCCCGGTAGGCTCAGTCCACTGCTTCAGGGATTTGGAGGACATGTTCAAGAAACGATTTGCGACTAGTAAAGTGTACAAGCAGAGCGCCACCTTGCCTGAATTCAGAGAAGGAGTTCCTGAGTTCAACAGCTGTAGATTCAATCCCAGTTTCTTTGGAGAAAGAAACAAGGAGGCTAGCACCTCGTGTTCGGGAAACTGTTCGTGTGGATTACCGGTAGAGGAAGGACGTGGAAACGGACTTCTAGACTCACCAAGTTCAACCAACCGATTGAAAGCTTGAGGTATAACACTTTTCATATCTGGTTTTAAATTCAACTAGCGGATCTCAGGGTGGGATTTTCCTGGGGAGCGCAAGTGTTTTTTTATATACAAGTTTGCTTCCGCTGCGTGTTTTCCCCGGGGATTTCCCAACAGTGGTATCAGAGCCAGGCTAGTCCTGGATTTAAAATCATATTTTGTGTACATGTGATGTATGCTTGGCGTGTTTTACCTTTTTGGATCACGTTTTGGTTTTACAAAAATCCACCGAATATTTTTCCTAAAATTGAATCTACAAGAAAATGTGCAAATTTATGTATGTGATACATAAAGAAATCAATATGATTGATTTGGAAATTTTTCTTGCAAGTTTAGGCCAAAGTCGAAATTCCCATATAATTATGGTTAATAGTGTTTTAATCATAATATTATGTGGGTGACTGAAAATATATTAAAATTATGAATTTTAAAATTTTTGGGTCAATAATTAAAATTTTGGAATATGATTCCTGAATTTTATAATTATTGATAATGGGCCTAATTTCAAGAAAAGGGCATGTTAAAATTGCATAACCTAATTTAAACACCCACAAAATCGGTTTTGTATGTGTTGCAAATATATCGTGTTTGACATAATTGTATGAATTCTTCATATATGTAATTGTGTGGTGTTGGATATGGCTCTAGGTTTTTGGTGTATACGGCCTGCGTGTCGTCTCCCTCTATATGCTCAGTCCTCAACGACACGTGTTTAAGTGACGCCGTTGATGATATGGGGCTGGGCTTCGGCCTCGTCGTTTGGACCTTGCCATTCACGTGTTTTATTGTGTGACTTAATGGGGCTATCAAAACGGTTTTGGGCCTCAAGGCATTAGATGGGATAAACATGCCGTATCATATGATGATACAGTCCCATAAAGATCTAAGAGTCACATAGAGATGTGATTGGTAAGGAGTTACCTACCTAAATAGCCAAAGGATGCATGATCGCCCTCAGCGACGGTAGACTTTGGTGAAATATGGGTCTTAGCCACCAATAATAAATTTCACTGGGTTTTATAAAATGGTGGATATATATATTTCTGCTAAATAAACTTTTCATATCTTAAGTTGTAGAATCAATGGCAACAAATAATAGTTCATCACTATCACTGCGATATGTCCTTGAGAAGGACAAGTTGTCTAGGACAAAAATTCCTTAACTGGTATTGTAATTTGAGAAGCGTTCTTAACCCAACGAAGGAAGCTGCTGACTTCCTCCACTGGTTTTATAATAGGGTAAATTGCAATTTGGTACCCTGTGGTTAGGGGCGGTTCCCCTTTGGTACCCTGAAAGAAAAATTTTTGCATTGTGGTACCCCGTGGTTTGCTCCGTTAGCGATTTGGTACCCTGAGGTTTTTTTCTGTTAGGATTTAACGGCAAATGTTAGTTAAAATGTCAAAAATCTCCCCAAAAGTCTTCTCTTATGTGTTTAAGTCCTTTACCTTTACTAAAAGGGATCAAAACATAAAGAATTAATTATAAAAGGGTCTTTAGAATTCTAATGTTATAGATTTTTCTCCTTTTCATAAGATTTCTTTTGAATAGGTCCTTATTTAATTACACTTTAATCCCAAAAGTTTATGATCTTTATCAAAATAGTCCTTAGAACCTCAAAAGACAAATGAGCATCTATGATTTATCAAAAAATCCCTATATTCAACCACAATTTTCATTCTAGTACACTACAAACAAATCAAAACCCCCAAATTTTTCCAAAATCAAGCCCCACAAATCAAAAACCCTCTCAACAACAAAATCAACATCATCAACAACCAATGAAAAATCCAAACACACAAATCTCAGCAAAATTAAATAGTAATATATATATATATACACGAAAACATCTCAAGAATTAAGATCGAAAGAAAGAATCAAAATCTCTGCATCCGCTGCCATAACCGTCGAAGACCACGCCAAGCTCTGACACCTAGCCGCCGATCTCCTCTATCTTGCCGCCGATGTCACCGGAGTTCCCTCTCCGGCGATAAAATCGGCCTCGTTTTACTACAAAATCGATTCGATTTGGCACAACCTCCGAAAATTCGATCTCGCTTCGAGAGAGCCACCGATCTAGTATCGAAGCTCGATCTCGCTTCAATTTCCGATGCAGGAGAGAAAAAAATGTTGCTAGATCTGAATCTCGCGAGATCTCGAACCGCGTGGGAGGTTTCGGACCGGAATCTCTCGGTGGCGCTTCTGAACCGTTCCAAGGGATTGCTATTCGGTTCGTTTGAGCACTACAAGGAACTCGCTAATCATTACTTGATGCTTGGAAAAGGCTTGCTGTCGTCAGGGAATGAAGATGCTCCTTCTCTGACCGAAGCTCTGAAGCTAATGAACGACGCTTTAGAGATTTGCGAAAAGGGATTCGGTGCTGCGAAAACACGAGAAGAGACAGTACATTTCAGAGGATTGAGATGGAAAACGCTTCGTTTCATCGCGACCGTCCATTTGGAGAGGGGGGAATTTCATAGTGTGATGAAATGCGTTAAGGTACTTAGAGAGGCTGATGGTGGTGACGATCATCCTAGTCTGTCTGTGTTGGCCATGAAGGCTTTGTTAGGGTTAGGGAAGCATGGAGATAATTAATTTACAGTTCAGAGGAAGAAGGAAAGTGATGTAGAAGAAGATTTGTCGTTGGTCCCATAACGATGATGTTGATTTTGTTGTTGAGAGGGTTTTTGATTTGTGGGGGCTTGATTTTTGAAAAATTTGGGAGTTTTGATTTGTTTGTAGTGTACTTGAATGAAAATTGTAATTGAATATAGGGATTTTTTGATAAATCATAGATGCTCATTTGTCTTTTGAGGTTCTAAGGACTATTTTGATAAAGATCATAAACTTTTGGGATTAAAGTGTAATTAAATCAGGACCTATTCAAAAGAAATCTTATGAAAAGGAGAAAAATCTATAATATTAGAATTCTAAA
>QANZ01023016.1:37007-57308 GCA_003254925.1 Chamaecrista fasciculata
AATCACAACAATCTAAATTAAAATAAATATATAAATAAATAATAAACTATTAAATCCAATCCCATATTTCCATAACTAATATCTCAAATCTCAAATCTCAACTTTCTTAAATAACAAAAATCAAAATAAATAAATTATATAAATTAATAATCTCACTTCTCACTCTCAGCCTCTCTACACGCACAACACAAGCAGCACAACTATAATCTAGCCCAAATCATGGTAAATTAGTCATTATGTATTAATTATATTAATTAAAAAAAAAAAGAAAAAAATACTTCAAATCAGAGTGGCACAAGTCGCACATGAACAAATTGAACTTTGAAGACTTCTCAGTTCTCACGCACACCACAAGCCTCTGCTTTTCGCCCTTCCTCAGACACCAAATCAGAGTTCGGCGCTTCCTCTGTCAACAATTGAAGATGAAGAGTCGATTGAAGAAAAAGGGTTGAGTTTAGTTGCAGAGAAGTGAAAAAAAACTCAGATCTAAGGAGAATCACGAATTCAAGTTGAAGGTTAGATTTTACCTTTCTAGTTTTGTGCTTTTGCGTTTGATTTCAAGGCTGGAAACAGAGGAGTTGAAGAATGATGATGAAATCGTGTGGGTCTGTGGCACTGTGGGAGTGGATTGTAGTTCTGAAATTTTGATTTAGGGCTCCAAAACTTTCTTTTCCCTTCTGAAATCGTGCGAAAAGAAGAGTAGGAAAGAGAAAAGGGTTCGATCTACAGTTTTTTTTTTTTGTTATTTATATAAAAAACGCAACGGAACGGCATTTTGACCGCAACGGCGTTCCGTTGCGGCCGCAACGCCGTTCCGTTGCGGCGCAACAGTGTGAAAATCAGTCACACCGCAATTGCGGTGTGATGCGGTTGCGTTGCCCTCCGCAACCGCAATATTGCGGCCGCAATTTGTGATGCGGTCCGCAATTTGCAACCATGGCGGGTGCCATGCCTAGCTTTATGCTATTTGCAATTGCAATACTCTGAAACTCGTTCTTCATCTCAATCTCTTCTCTCAATTTTTCAGTTCTGAAATCTGAATCAGTGAAACAACATCTCCGTCCTGAATCTTTTTCCACCGAAAATGGCTTCCAAAAATCAACCCGAACCACCGAACCCTAAGGAACAACAATGGTCGTTGAGTAACTTCGAGATCGGCAAACCCCTTGGCAGAGGGAAATTCGGCAGAGTCTACGTTGCTAGAGAAGTCAAAGTAACTCCATATGCCCTGTTTTTTCTCTCTCTATTTTTCTTTGTTTGGCTCGTTAGCTGCTGCAAAATATAATTTGTGTTCGCATGTTGGTCAATTGATTTATATTTTTTTTCAAAAATTTATGAAAATCGAGTTTTATTTGTTCGATGTGTCCTCGACATTTTTGATTTGGTTTGAAGTTTCAATGTTGATGATTTCGTTCAATTTCACAGAGATGGAAGTTTTTTACTTCTCTTTCTCTTGGTTTGGTTTACCATTTTTTCGCAATTGAATTCCAAAATTTGCGTAGGTTGAGTGGAAGCTGTTAGTTGTTAGTACTTAGTAGTTTATTGAAAAATGATAATTTAAATAGTTCATATCTTGTTTTATCATGAATACAACAAGTTATGTTATAGATTTATAGAACACTCATATTTTTCGTAGTCTCATTTAAATTTTTAAATTGAATTTTGTGCAATTTTTTTTTTATTTCATCATATAAGCATTATACGTTGAGTATTTCAACACATTTTATTTCGTAATTTTTTTCATTTTATATATATAAATTCTTTTATTTTCTTTTTCCTGTGTTCATTTAATAGTAAGCAAAGGAAGAAAAATTACCAAAACGCTGCGTATTGCAGCTGGCCGCTTCGCACAAATTCAAATTCTCCCGCACAGTTATAATGGGCTTTATGCTATTTGCAATTGCAATACTCTGAAACTCGTTCTTCATCTCAATCTCTTCTCTCAATTCTCAGTTTTTCAGTTCTGAAATCTGAATCAGTGAAACAACATCTCCGTCCTGAATCTTTTTCCACCGAAAATGGCTTCCAAAAATCAACCCGAACCACCGAACCCTAAATCTTTTTCCACCGAAATGGCTTCCGAAAATCAACCCGAACCACCGAACCCTAAGGAACAACAATGGTCGTTGAGTAACTTCGAGATCGGCAAACCCCTTGGCAGAGGGAAATTCGGCAGAGTCTACGTTGCTAGAGAAGTCAAAGTAACTCCATATGCCCTGTTTTTTCTCTCTCTATTTTTCTTTGTTTGGCTTGTTAGCTGCTGCAAAATATAATTTGTGTTCGCATGTTGGTCAATTGATTTATATTTTTTTTCAAAAATTTATGAAAATCGAGTTTTATTTGTTCGATGTGTCCTCGACATTTGATTTGGTTTGAAGTTTCAATGTTGATGATTTCGTTCAATTTCACAGAGATGGAAGTTTTTTACTTCTCTTTCTCTTGGGTTGGTTTACCATTTTTTCGCAATTGAATTCCAAAATTTGCGTAGGTTGAGTGGAAGCTGTCAGTTGTTAGTACTTAGTAGTTTATTGAAAAATGATATACCCCAGAGCTTCTCCACACTTTCATAACTGCTAAACGTCTCTAAGCCCTGCTTATATTTCTATGTCTTAAATTTTAAATTTACACGTGAGATTCTTCTTTTTATTTATTTGTTTTTCGCTTCCTTTTCTTTTCATGTATTAATTTCTGAGTTACCAATAGAAGTAGCTGGCTGTCTAAAATTCTGTTATTTTTTTCAGAGCAAATACATCGTAGCATTGAAGGTTATCTTTAAGGAACAAATAGAAAAGTACAACCTTCATCACCAATTGAGGAGAGAGATGGAAATACAGAGCAGTCTCCGCCACCCAAATATCCTGCAACTCTTTGGTTGGTTTCATGATGCTGAACGCATTTTCTTGATACTTGAATATGCTCACAATGGTGAGTTGTACAAGGAACTCAGAAAAAAAGGTCATTTCACAGAGAAGCAAGCTGCCACGGTAAACCTTCTAACGAGCCAATTCGAACATACTTGAGAATTAGGCCTTGCCTTTGGTTTAGCCTCTCTTAGGAGGAAGCCTAACTGTCCTAGGCTTTACTTTAAATTATTGAATTTTAAGAAAACGAGTCATAGCAGAAGGAACTATAGTTGCTTTGTGAGATTACCATTGAAATTCATTGGAGAGACTGAATGGACAATCAGGCAAAACTATATTTCTTAAATGTTAATTTCAAAAAATTCTGTTTATGCTGATAGTAGCTATTAACTATTGAAGGATTTAGTGAAAATTAGTTTGAAACTTACTAAAACCAATATTTTTACTCTCCATCTTTTATCCAAACATCTTATTAGTAGAGATTGTAATATTGTTCTCCCTATCATTAAATTCTTCTTACTGTTAGATGGACTCTAACTTTTGTTTCTTGTGATAATTTTAGTATATTTTGAGCCTCGCAAATGCGTTGGCATATTGTCATGAGAAGCATGTGATTCATAGGGATATTAAGCCTGAGAATTTGTTACTTGACCATGAGGTATGCCAAATCGTCCTTACATATATCTGTTTTCCTTTTACCCTTTGTAGTCTGTTGCTTTTTCACCTTTTTTTTTTTCTCTAGCAATGTGGATTTTCTTAAATTTTGTATCTTTCAACAGCAACACAGCAAGAATTGGAATTTTTTGGTTCAATTCAAATTATGAAAACTTTTCCAGTTTATATCAAAATGACTTTTACTTTTTTGGCCTCTATAAGGGTTTCAGACTTCAGTTGAAAATTCGTTTTTCTGCCTGAAGTTTAGACATATGTATGAAAGTATATTTCGCTTGATCTTTTGCTTGTTGCTTTTCCTTCTCGCATCCCTTTAATTTCCTCCTCTTAACCAGATGAAAATGGAAACCATGATGAAGGAAAATCCGGGACCATTTTAGACTTAAATATTGCATTCTTTTCTTTTTATATTAGATGAACCTTTGAGTAACTAGTTTATCATATTAGATCATTTCAAAGGTAATCGTGCAATTAACTTGACTATGGTAAAATTGCAGGGTCACCTTAAAATTGCAGACTTTGGCTGGTCTGTACAGTCAGAAAGTAAGAGAAAAACCATGTGTGGAACATTGGATTATTTAGCACCAGAAATGGTACAAAACAAAGAACATGATTTTTCTGTTGATAACTGGACCTTGGGTGTACTTTGTTATGAATTTCTTTACGGTACTCCCCCATTTGAGGCTGAGAGTCAAGTTGATACATTCAAAAGGTAATGAAATTCATGTGCCCCATTATGTGTGATAATACATCCGTCACTATTACCAGTAAATCATAGATAATCCCATTTGATGCTTTGATCATAGCTAGCTTATAAAGTTTAAAAAAAAAAAAAAGATAACATGCCACACTGAAAACCCCATAGGGTAAGTTTCAATTTACAATTCACCCATTTATACTTTGGCTCAAAATAATTTTGCTTCCCAATAATCTTTAGTGTCTCTTTCATTTTTCTTACAATTTGCTCTGCTGCTACTTAACCAGTTAACCTTGTGTTTTTTATTGTCTTAATTTTAAGTTTTAAACCAAATTAGTTATATGAAAGTTTAAATGATGAGCAAAATTATTCATTGAAACTTGAAAGTATCCATCATTTGTAGCTTAAACAATTTTATAATACTTTTGGAGCTATAGATTAGCTGGGATTAAGCTGACATTTGAAAGCTGAAAATGTGCACTTCTTTCCAACAATAGCCTCAAAGTGCTAAAAATTCCGAAAAATGTCATGTTGAGTAATTAAATAGTAACTAAACAAACTATAGTGAGCGTTGAATGGTTCATTTTAAACCACAATGTCTATGCTGTGTGCACTGTTTTATATTATTTATCAATATCTATATTAGAGCCTATGCTTCATAGTGTATGCATTTGACTTTCTGCAGGATTATGAAGGTTGACCTAAATTTCCCTTCTACTCCTACTGTTTCTTTAGATGCCAAAAATCTTATTAGTCGGGTATGTTTATATTCATTTTCATTTCGAAGCAAAAGCAAACTCTCAGTGAAACTAATCCCATTGTGAAATTGATGCAGCTGTTGGTGAAAGATTCCTCTAGGAGGCTATCCCTCCAGAAGATAATGCAGCATCCTTGGATACTAAAAAATGCTGATCCCTTGGTCATCGGCAACAAATAGAAAACAAATGCAGTCACTAAGAGGGATTGTCTGAGTTTGAAATCTACAACTGATGTAACTATGCATGTAAAGTCACTGATATTTCGTAATATGCAAGTCCAGAAGGTTAAGATGGTAAATCTATCTTCCATATGGTGAATTTTGTGAATGGTTATAAGGAATTGATAAATGGTGTTTCAGATTCATTAGTACCATGTGTCTATAGTTAGAGTAAGATGCACTTAAAACAAGGTTGTTTGATGTATCTCGGACTGCTGATTAAGGGCCTGTTTGATAAACATGTTCTGATTTGAATATTTTGTTTTCTTGTTGGACGTGGTGGCAAAATGGTAATATATTACAAATTGAGAATTAAATTTGGAAACCTAAAAAACGGGCCATCTGTGGAGACTGGCGAAAGTCAATACTCAATACTAGTTAGTAAATCCATATAATATAAGACAAAGTGCGAATTTGGTCATGTAACTTTGCATAAGGTCCCAAATCAGTCTTACATTTTTTCTTGTCTCGAATTTGGTCCTGTATCTTTGCTCTAGGTCTCAAATCAGTCCTATATCTTTTTTTGTTTCAGTTTTGGTCCCATATGTTTTGAAAACCTTCCACTGTTAGTCCTCCGTCCATTTTAAATTACAGTTTAGTCCTGAAAACTTCAAGTCCCTTTAACTTTAGACCCTGACTATCAAAATGAAAGTGAAAGAGTATCCTTGAAGATTCTCAAACCTTACAACTTGGTCCCTAATACATGAATTCTTAATGAAATGGAATAGAAATGAAAAAAGAGAATTCTTAATGAATTCTTGTGCCCTTTATGTGTTGATGTGTCCCGTTATGTATACGTTAGCACTCGTTATCTTCAAAAAAAAAAAAAACTGCAATGTCATAAAAAAGTGATACATTAGCATTTTGTCATTGCACTTATAAGTCCCTAAGCTATTTTTATTCCATTATTCTCAATTCCCCCTCTTTTTCATCATCTTCATTCATTTTAGTCCCAAATCCTCAAAATAAAATTGTAAAGTGTCTCAAAACTGTTTCAAACATTCCAATTTAGTCTTTAAAAATATTTAAAACCCTAAACTCTAAAACTCAAACCCTAAACCCTAAAAAAAAGGTCTGAGTCGAATAATTAGGTCCCTGACCCATTTTTATTCCATTACTCTCAATTCTCCATCTTTTTCATCATCTTCGTTCATTTTGGGATAGATCCGGAAATGTTATTGAATGAAAGCCATAAATAGTCAAGTTTCACCAATTTTTCAACTTCTTTGGGGATGGAACGGGAAAGCTGATTACTATAAAGCACCAATTGGTTTAAGTTCATCAATTTGCCAATTTCTTTGGGGATGGAGCTAGAAAGCTTATTATCATTAAGAAGCAGTATGTTGAGGTTCACCAATTCCCAATTTCTTGGGGGATAAAACCAGAAAGATTATTACGCTCAAGAAGTAATTGGCCAAGATTCACCAATTGGCCAATGGAAATAGGGATAGATCCTGAGAGTCTCAATCCTTGGATTCCAAGAAATGTTAGATTACTGAGTGCCCCTATATCTTCTGGGATATTGCTACTTTTCACTTAAATCTAACACATTCAGATTGGTCATTTTTATGATCTGAGGTGGAATTGGTCCCGAAAGATTGTTATAAACAAAAGATAGATAGGAGAGTGTGGATAAATTGATAATACTTAATGGAATGCTGCCAGAGAAATTATTGCACCGAAAGTATATAGTGTGGACTCTAGGAAGGCTCATCAATGTGGTAAGGGATAGGCCCAAAGAAGGAATTGTTTTGTAAATCTATGACTTGGAGATTAGTGAATGATGAGAAATTGAGATTGTATGTGAAGCGTACCTCTTAATCCCAAATTGGTAACGTTTACATGGGAAATGGATGAATTGGACACATCACATGTAATTCCAACCCAATTATCACACGGACTTGAAACATTACGACCACTCCATGAAGACAACACAGCTTGGCTTTGGCTATCAAGGCTTTCTTTCTACGTCAGCAGAGCATTTGCTTCATTGTTTTGTGAAGAAACAAGCAGAGATGAAGAAGAAGAAGTGAACATTATTAGTAACACAAATACTAACTCCATTACTATATCGCTCAGTAATTAGATATATATATGGATGAATTTGGAAAACAAAAGCTAGCTCGTCATACAATTAAGTACATTCATTCATAGAATGTTAGATAGATAAATATAAAAGTGCAAGCAGTGTGCCGTGAATATCACGTATTATATAACAAGTTAACAATCTCAAGGCTGACCAAGACTATTGTCAAATCAAAACTTAAATAATTTGGCTTGGAAAAAGTTTCCATTTTAAAATTTCAAACACATTAATCTTATTCCTTAGTTCTCCATTTTGCTATTACTTATTACCTACTCTTAAATTAAATGCGAAAATTAATATGGTAAATAATTTTGTGGTTGACAATTCAAACAAAGATATAATTTTTATAAGGGTAAATTATAATGTGGTACCCTGTTCTATGGACTAATTTCACTTTCGAACCTTATTTTTTCAAACGTGACACTTTAGTACCCTGTTCTTTAAAAAATGACACTTTGGTACCTTGTTCTTTCAAAAGTGACATTTTGATATCCTGTTCTTTTAAAAATAACACTTTGGTACCCTATTCTTTTAAAAGTGACACTAGTGCTCTTGTTAATTACCTATAACGAAAAAATAATAATGTAAAATAAAATTTTTAATTAAATTAAAAAAAATCATGTTTCATATTATTGTTTTTTACTGTTTAAAATTTTTTAAAATATAATAACTTTNATAAAATTTTTAATTAAATTAAAAAAAATCATGTTTCATATTATTTTACCAAAAAATGACAGAAGAAGGAAAGACTTTGTGGGAGTGACTAAATATTAGACTTTCACCTAACCCAATCTTTTAGATACTAATATAGTTCCAATATTTTTAATATTAGTTTACAGTTTTATTTTGAGGATTTGAGACTAAAATAAATGAAGATAATGAAAAAGAGGGGGAATTAAGAATAATAGAATAAAAATGGGCTAGAGACTTATAAGTGCAATGACAAAATGCTGATGTGTCGTTTTTTTATTGACATGACAGTCTTTTTTTTTATTTTTTGAAGATAATGGGTGCTGATGTGGACATAACGGGACACATTAGCACATAACGGGATACATCAGCGTCCGTTATGTACACGTCGGCTTTTTTGTAACGATAATATAACGGAAAGATCTATTAGTATGACGTTTTGAAAATTCGGGACCGGCTTGTACACTTCGCAAAATTCAGATACCTATCATAGAATGATGAACCTCATACACATTGGTGAGCTTTCCAAAGTCATCAATATAAATTTTGGACAGAATAATCTTTCTGGCTCCATTCCCCAAGAAATTGGGAGATTGATGAACCTCGATACACTGTACCTTGATGATAATTATCTTTCTGGTCAAATTGACTATGTTGCAATTATTTGACAACAATTTCATCGGCCATTTGCCTCAAAACATTTGCTTTGGTGGGTCACTCACCTATTTTTCTGCTAGCACGAACCATTTCAGTGGACCAATTCCTAGAAGCTTGAAGAATTGTTCTAGTCTTGTTCGAGTTAGGCTTGACAGTAACAAGCTAACTGGAAATATAACAGATGATTTTGGTGTATATCCAAAATTAGATTACATTGATCTAAGTGACAATGAACTTTATGGCCACTTGTCACCCAAGTGGGGGAAATTCCAAAGCCTTACAAGTTTTAAAGTCTCCAACAATCATATATTAGGTGGTATACCACTAGAATTAAGTAACGCAACAAAATTGCATGTGCTTGATTTGTCTTTAAACCACATGACGGGGAGAATTCCAAGTGAATTGGGTCAGTTGACATCATTGATTGAGCTTTCATTAAGCAACAATCAATTTTCAGGAAACATTCCTAATGAAATAGGAACGTTGCAACAACTTACACAAGTGAATCTTGCAGCAAACCAATTTAGTGGCTCAATTCCAGAACCGCTTGGAAGGCTATTTAACTTGTGGCAGTTGAATTTGAGCAGAAATCATTTCATGACCCTTCCTTCAAGTCTTGGCCAATTACAGCATCTTCAAGATTTTGACCTTAGTGAGAATTCTTTCAAAGGAGCAATCCCGACGATGCTTGGAGAGTTACAACAACTAGAGAAGTTGAACATATCTCATAATAATTTATCTGGAAATGTTCCTTCAAGTTTTAGTGATATGAAAAGTTTGGTATTGGTTGACATATCGTACAACCAGTTAGAGGGGCCGATTCCAAATATTGTAGCCTTTCGTAATGTTTCCTTTGAAAGACTAAGAAACAACAAAGGCTTATGTGGCAATATAGTAGGCCTTCCAGTTTGCCCAACATCAAATTATAGTCTTCATAAAAGGTTGCAAATTGCGGTTGCGGCTGCGTTGCGAATACTGCGGTTGCGGGTATTGCGGGTGTTACGATGCGGGTTGCGGTCGCTACGATCGTAAATTTTTTAAAATATGCACAATAATTTAAATTTAAAATAATAGATAAACAACTAACTCCTAAAATCTTAACCCATATCATATCCTCATAAATCATATCTCAAATCTCAATCTCAATCTAAATTTTAATTTCAATTTTAAATGACAAATCACAATAATTTAAATTTAAAATAATAAATAAACAACTAACTCCTAAATCTTGACCCATATCTTAACCCATGATTCACTCCCATACAATGGTGATCAGGAAGACGATATGCGAGAGGCATTCAACGTTTTCGATCAAAATGGTGACGGATTCATCACCGTCAACGAACTCAGATCGGTGTTGTCGTCCCTAGGGTTGAAACAGGGAAGAACCATGGTGGGTGCATATTTCTTCTTCAGTAGTGAAGGAAGAAGAAGAGTCTTTTGCTGGTTTTTTTTTTTGGAACAAATTTGTTTCAAATACTAGTTTATTTATTTTTTCTTACACTTTGGTCCTATTATAAAAAGAAAGGACCTTAATTCAAAAAAATAAAAATTTTTGGGTAATGTAAACCAACTGTTTCTTTTATTTAAAAGACAAATTGGATGGAAATTGGAAAGAAACTAGTGGTACAACTTTTTAGAAATTTAAGGGATCAAAACGGAACTTTGAGAAAACTTTAGGGATCAAAATAAGACTTTGACCTAGATTTTTTAATGAAATTACTATTATACCCTCGCTGATTTGGCCTAAATTTAACATAAGGGTGTTATTTGCACGTAAATGAAAACTCAGGGGTCCTATTTGCACAAATTAAAAACTCAGGGGTGTTATGCGCATCCAACCTAAAACTAAAGGGGTGTCTCTGCATTTTGACCTAATTTTTTATGCCTAGTTGCACACTTCCACTTTCATTTATGACTTGATTTGACCTCTCATTTAAATGTCTGGTCTTACCTATGAAACATTAACACTTTATTTTGGGGTGTGTCGCCGTGTCAAACACGTGTTAGTGTCCGACACTCGTACGATACTCCAATTTTTCAATCTCCTCTCCTCCAATTTGTTTGAGAAAGTAGCACATCTTCCAAAATACTCCAATTTCGAGTATTTGTAATTTGAGAAGGAAGAAGGAAGAAGAGAGATTAAAAATTAATCCCTCAATCTCCTCTCCTCCATTTTTCAAGTTTCTAAACAAGGGGGAGATGTTTCAAACCTCTTCCCTCCCCTTCCTTTCTCCCTCAATATCCTTAATCCAAACAAACCCTTAAACTAGTCCTGATAGGCTTTACTCCTTATTAGGATTGAGTAAGAAGCGCATTTTTGAAGTTTGTTGACCTTCCCAATTTTGCGCAACAAATATACTTAAAGACTTATTATTATCGAACTCATCAACATCATTTTTGGCAAAGAGCTACATATTTTAGCATTACATAGTGTATTAATTATATTTGTTTTAACATTAGATTATTAGCTTCATCTCATCACATTTGTATTTGTATAATGTGGCCAACAATATTAGCTACCAACTAACTAAACCCCATCCCAAAACGGCACTCCAGTTTCTCCAATCCAAGACTCCCCCTGCACAAAAGAACACACCGTAAACTCACCCGCTTCAGTTTCATTCATAACATGAAACCCAGGCCAATCCACTCTACCACTAGTACTACCCCCAGTCCCACTATTCATAAACTCCCCATAATACAACGTCCTTAAACCAAACCCTCCTTCCCATTCCTTCCACCCTTTAGCATCAATAAACCCTTCTATCTCACTCTTCATAAACACCGTCCTCGAATACTCCTTCCAAGGCCTCCCCAAATAACTCCTAAACCCCACCACACTCCCATCATCATCATTATCTAGCCTCACCCGGCACCCGTGCACCACAATGCCGGTCGGCTCATCGGGGTTGTGACGACCATGCGCGGTGATCGCTGTGAATTGGTTTTGCATCGGGCGTCGGACCAAGATGTCGGAGTCTTGGAAGATGGCGGAGGCATCGCCAAAGATAAAGTCGATGGTGCCGTAGACGTGGCAGTTATAATAGAATTGGCGGTTGGAGTGAACGTAGAGAGTGTCTTGATAGGCCTTGAAGCTGCATTTGTAGAACACTGATTTGTCTGAGCTTACTTTTATGGCCACAGCTTGGTGTTTTTCAGGACCTGCTGTGTTCTCAAATGTCATGTCCCTTGCCCAAAACCCATCGCCGGATACATCTAAAGACAATGTAACAAATTAATTAATATGTTTGGAAATTATCCATATATATATATTTGAATAATATCAGCTTTTGAGAAAATTTACTATTTAGTGTTTGAATTTGTATTGAGTCCATGAATCAATCATTGAATAATTGAAATAGGCAAAAGACTCTTTCGTGCCCCTAACGTTTGTAGTGATTTTCAGTTATGCCCCTAACGTTTCATTTGTGTCAATTATTGTGCCCCCAATATGAAACGTTAGTTTCGATTATGCCACCAATTTTGACTCAATGCTGATGTGTCAATTTTTTTTACTTGTGTGTCAATTTTTTGTTCTGAATTGAATATGTGGCAAGATGACTGAATAAATAAAACATCTCTGATTAATTTTTTATCCACCATGGAATTTCCTACGTGGTATAAGGCTTGCGAAGATGAAGATGAAAATGTCCAAAAAAATTTTAAGGTAGTAATTTGTTGGTTTAGAGAATGTAAATCCACGTAGGAAATGCCATGGTGGATAAAAAATAAATCAGGGATGTTTTATTTATCCAGTCATCTTGCCACATATTCAATTCAGAACAAAAAGTTTACATACAAGTAAAATTGGGAGCATAATTGAAACTAACATTTTACATTAGCGGCACAACTGACACAAATTAAACGTTAGGGGCATAACTAAAAATCACCGCAAACGTTAGGGGCACGAAAGGGTCTTTTGCCATTGAAATATGTGACTCGGTCCCTAAAATATCATAATCGTCGATGATTTGGTCTCTGGGTCAGATTTAGGGACAGGAAAAAAATACAAATTTTGTACAAATTTAAGGACTAATAGTAATAAGTATAACTTTCCTACAAATTATTTAGGGATAAAAAGAATATAAAATTTGTTCAAATTCAGGGGCAAATCGTTGACAGGAATATTTCAAAGACAAAAAAGGTAAAAATTTAATGCAAATTTAGAGAAAAAAAAATGTAAATTCTATAAAAATTTAGTAACCAATAGTAAGTACATAATTAGTTCAAATTCAAAAACTAAACTGTCTTTAATTGAAATATTTAAGAGAACAAATTGTGTATTTCAATTATTCAGAGAGTAATTACTCCCTCTGTTCCTGAATATCTGCTTTTTTGGAGAATTTTTTTTATTCCAAAATATCTGATGTTTTACAACTTCAAGAGAGCATTAATTATTTTTTTACCATTCTATCTCTATTAAATATAGTAGAGTCATACATGAATTAACATTTTCCAAGTAATTTAATAAGGATAGTTTAGTCTTTTTACCTCATTTTTCTCTTCATTTTAGGTGAGTCAATCATTTCCTTAATTTGTGTGTATTTACCTTAAACATGATATACAGGAAGAATCAAATATAAATGTAAGAATCAAATAGTAGATTTTGTCCTTTTTTTATTTAATCTTTATCAAATTCAAATGTTCGTTCTTGATTTAATCTCTTACCAATTTATTAGTCACTATCAACGTTAGTCATTATGTCAATTAATTTTTAGGGTAAATTATACTTTGGTACCCTGTGGTTTGACCCTATTTCACTTAGGTACCCTGTGGTTTGAAGCTTGATACTTTGGTACCCTGAGGTTTTGACAGTTAACACATTGGTACCCTCTGCTAACTTTCCGTCAAATTTTTAACGGAGGCCACACTTAAAATTTTTAACGGAGGCCACACTTAAACCCCATTTTCTCCAACTTTAATCTAAATGAAAGATCAAATGCATCTTGGACTCCAAAATCACAGATTAACATAGTTCTCTCAACCATCTCTTCGTCTTCTTCAAACTTAGAAACTCTAAATCCTAAATCTACCACACAGATTTTAGATTTTACAGACTCAAAATCATAATGGGGTTATTCTAAATGACCAATCTCACAATCATCTTGAACATGTCTCCCCTGTTTTCTCTGCAGCCATACAATACAAGTAGGAAGAGAAGAAGCTAATCATACAAGAGGTTCAGTTTTCAGAGGAGGAAGAAGAAGAAGAAAGAGAAACGAATATTTTTGTTTTTTCATAAATGGAATCAACGAGTAACCAAGAAAGAGAATTGGCATGCGATGATGAATCATCACCAAGAGGCGTATTAGATCGGAGCACCACCGGGAGCAGCGGTTGTAGCTCGAGTTCGTCGGAGAAGACGGCGGAGTCGCCGAGGGGGGCGGCGTGGAAGGGAATGATGGATGCATTGAGGATAAATTCAGTTCGGAGACTGACGACGATTCCTCTGATAACGTCGAGCTATATGATGATATCGAAGAGGAGTTTGAGGAAACTTGCCAGGATTCAAAGCACAGAAGATACCATTTCACCCTCAAGAAGAGAAAGATCAAATAACTCTGCAATCTTTGGGATTTTTAGGGTTTATTAAAAATATAAATATTACTCCATAAAATTGCATTGAAAAAATCGAATATGAACCCCAAAATTATTGTGCCTTGTTTTCACTATTTGAGATTTGAAGTGTGGGTGGGGCCTATGGCTACCCCGAACGTATTGCTGGCTTTCGGCCATCGCTTTTTAGGAGCTTGTCTGCTGAGAAAGGCTTTAGAGATAAAGCAAGAGTTCCAGTTCCATCACACACACTGATTCACAGCTCTTTGCTCACTTATCCCTATCATCTTCCTTCGTCCTCTACCCTCTGTATTACCCGCTTCACAACACAAAACCCTTTCATCTCTCAGGTTGATTTGATGGATCTACAAATCTAACCCTTTTCCTCCCACATGTATTGCTCTGTCTCGTTTAGATCTCCATCACTTTCAACTCAGCTGATCCAATGCCCTATTTGTGTCGAAGAAGACGAAGAGATGGTTGAGAGAACTGGATTAATCCGTGATTTTGGAGTCCAAGATGCATTTGATCTTTCATTTAGATTAAAGTTGGAGAAAATGGGGTTTAAGTGTGGCCTCCGTTAAAAATTTGACGGAAAGTTAGCAGAGGGTACCAATGTGTTAACTGTCAAAACCTCAGGGTACCAAAGTGTCAAGTTTCAAACCACAGGGTACCTAAGTGAAATAGGGTCAAACCACAGGGCACCAAAGTATAATTTACCCTAATTTTTAACAAAATTGTTGACATGTCATCACTGTCACCAATATAATCAATGATTCAATGGTGACACACATGATCTGTTCTGTTAATTAAAAGTCAATGGAGGGATTAAAATTAATAACAAATATGGAAAAATGTGGAAATTTCATATCAGTCCAAAATCTGAAACATGAATGTAATTTAATCTTAAATCTGAATAAAGGAAATACTTGTAAAATATTACAGATATACCATTGCTTATTTATTAAAACTAAGTTCACAACAAGTTTTTATTATTTTTTTGTTGTTAAGTTTTGAAAACAGGTTTCAGTTTTTTTTTGTTTTAAAAATTACATATAAAAAAATAGGCTTAAGTGCAATTTTGGTCCCCTAACTTTTGCAAAGGTCTCAATTTGGTCCCCTAACTTTTTTTGTTGCAATTTTGGTCCCTTAACTTTCGCAAAGGTCTCAATTTGGTCCCCTAAATTTTTTTGTTGCAATTTTGGTCCCTTAACTTTCATAAAGGTCTCAATTTGGTCCCCTAACTTTCGCAAAGGTCTTAATTTGGTCCCATAACTTTTTTTGNAGATAATAAAATCAAACGGCCCTAAATTTGTGAATAACTAAATTTAAAGAGAAGACTGTAGCCAAATTAAAATGAAATGAAAAGAGACATTTCATTAGGACCAAATCAATAAGAAAATATCAAATGACTAAAATTAGTCTATAGATAATACTATTGCATCAACAAGTGTGGAAATTAAATTAAAACTAATGATAACGATGATGCTTTAGTTTAGTTTAGTTCATAATTACCAAATGTAGCAGAGTTTAGAGTGGAACCAGCAGTATTAATATCTCTATCACCAGTGACAACTGTTTTGTCAATGCCATCACCAACCAACATGACATTATAGTAAATGGAAAAAAACTCGTCGCAAGTGGCGTCTGAGTTCCCCCAAAAAACCCTTCTAGGGTTCTTCGATTCTCTCAGCCTTATCCTCATATCCATTAATAGGATTTTCTGAATCCATAGCCAAAACCATTCATAATCTGTTTTAGATTTTAATATCTGAAACCAAATCCTCCTTATACCTAGTTAAAATCCATAGCCGTTTTTGTGAGCGCAGCGTAGATAGGCATAATTATCCTACTGTTTGGGTGTAATTATTCACTGGGAAGGATTTATTACCGGAAATCGGAAATAGCGTGAAAGAGCCTCTGATCGTGGGGAACTCTTGGCCGTCTTACCTCCATTCCCGATGCAGGCTTCGTTTTGTGCGGCTTAAACACCCAGATAAGTTTTTCCTATTAATTATCTGTTTATCTGTTACGTTATCCTTCTGTCCGTTCTCTGATGCGTGATGATTTGCTGCCTAGTAAATTGTATTAGCATTTAAGCACCCTTTGCATGCAGTTACTTTTGTGATTTAGATTTAACCCTTTAGGATTTCCCCTAATCATTAGCTAGGATACGCTCATTCTCCTTCGCCTCTTTCCTGTTCGTCGCTTTAGATTTCTCGACTCTCTCCCATTTTCTGTCTCCCTAGCTGTTTTTAGTTTCGGCCTGGATCATTTATTAGTAGTTAGCCTATGCTCCTAGTCTGTCCTTAGTGTCTCTCCATCTCCAGTGTATCGTCTTTGTATCTTCCTCCTTGAGCCTCAGAGTATTTAAATACCCTTCAATGGACAGTATGTACTGCAAAAAGTGCAGCTCTGATCCTCCACCCTCCATACAGCCTACCCACCTTTTTTTCAAACCAAAGATTCCGATGAACAACCCGCGTGAGATTAGTTGGACTGACTCAAGTGATGGAGATTCAGAAGTGGATATTGAAGAGCTCAATGACCAAGAGGAGGTCCGACAACCTCGATCACCCCCTCGACGAAGAATTGCACGAGGTCCTTTAGTCCGAGTTAATGAGGCAAGAGTAGAGGACTATCGGAGATTCTGGCGGAAATGCCTTATAGGTTCCTTTATCGATGAACGGAAGTTTACCATTAGAAGAGTTCAAGCTCTTATAAATGAATTCTGGAGCTTGAGAGGAGAAGTGCGTGTAGTGGGTGGTACGGAGAGCAATTTTATCATCTACTTCTCCAGTGATGAAGAAAGATTATTTATCCAGACTGAAGGACCCTGGTCTCTGCAGGGTGGTCTATTTTTCTGTGCTCCTTGGGAGCCAAACATTGTTCTATCAGCATACAAGGTGACTGAAATCCCTGTTTGGGTTCAACTGTGGGGACTTCCATTAGAGTTCCAGGTCCCGGATATTGCTCGAGCCTTATGCAACATTTTTGGCGAAGTTTTGAATGTGGATTGGGCTCCAACGATTCCGAGGAACCTACGTTTCATGCGGGTTAGAGTTCGTATTCCAATCAGACAACCCCTACTGATGGGTTTTGTCTTACAATCTGAACATCAGCTACTTTGGATTCAATGCCGATACGAAAGGATATTTAGACTCTGTTTAGGTTGTGGCAGGATAGGCCATACCTCACCTGCATGTACATGGACAGAACAGAGGAGGGCTTCGGCTTTGTATGACCAAATGAATGTCATCAATCAGTTTGTTGGCCTAGAAACAGGTTACATGGTGTCCAGGTTTCATTTTGTCAATGAGGCTAGAGCCTTTCTGAATCACACTAATAGGAGGTCTACTAGGATTATTCAACGACAAAATGCTAATGGTTTTGAACTTTTCCCACTTAGACAACCTCTTTTAGAATATGAATATGACCACCTCGGTTTCTTTGATGAAAGAGGACACTTTGGGAATCATTCAAATGCCGCCATTCCTAATACTCAAGTCTATGGCCCACATCCTTTGTATCCCTTGGAAGCTCCTGAGGAGGAAATGGAGGAGGACCCGATGGAGGAAGACTTGAATATTGTAATAGACAATGAGGAAGGAATGGGTTTCTTTGGGGATCTTAACCAGTCTCCAAACTCCACTGAGGAGCAGGAAGAGCCCTCTGAAGACCAGGTGGTCCCAGAGGATCAAGAAAATAACAACAACATTCCTGTGGTCCCTAACTTGGATACTACGGCTGACACAAACATGCAAAGAGCAATAATTAGTGTTACTGAAATAGAAGAGATGGAAACCGACCCTGAACTTTACAATGAGACAGTGAGATTTTACACAACCCCCCCAGCTCATATCTTCCCTCTCCCTCTCCAGGAAATTATTCACTTCCTCGAACATGATGAAAATGATAGACAAAATTCCTTTCCTCTATGCTGGATGAATTGTGAGGAAGAGGGACTGGTAATTGGCACTGGTAAAATGGTCTGGGACCCCATTAGTTATCCTTTGTTCAACGAAAATAATGTGCTATCAACCGAAGAGGATTTAATCTTCTGGGGTCAGTCCTGTACTCTTTTTGAAAACTCGTTTTATAAACCCATTGAAACTTTTCACCATTCTCAAGGGGATGAGGGCAGCGCATCGGGCCATGGGGGCAGCTCCAATCATGCAGATTGCGCCACTGTGGGTACCATTACACCAATGCCCCCAAGAAGCATTTCAGAGGGAAGAATCATCCTGCATAGGGAATCTCAGGAACTGATGCAGCTACAAAATATCACGAATGAGTGTAATACTGACAGGAACACACCAAAATTAATCTTAGAAGATTTGTGGAGGTTGATAGACAAGACTGTAAACAACTTCAGATCTGGTCGATCTGATATGTCTGTGCTTGAGCAGAAGAATGAGATTATCGTTTGGGAAACACCAGGAGATTGGAATGAGTCAAATGAAAGAACAAGGAAGAGAAGGTGGGAAGAGGATGATGCTCATCAGACATGCAGCGGGCAGCTACAAAACAAAAAACACAAATGTTGGAAACTTGAGCTAATCCTTCCCCCGAGAAAGAGGAAAGGTGTGATCATTGAAGAACTTCCTGAAGAATCTGACTCTGGGTCTCCAAAACGTGCAAGATCAGAAGAGCCAACAACTGAACCTGTGCCACATGAAAGGGAAGAAGACTTGAACTACATTTGTGAGATGTTGAGTAAATTTTCCATAGGTTTTAGGGTGGTTGTACCAGAACAACCCCCCGAGGAGTCATGAGGGTTATTTCATGGAATTGTCGGGGTCTAGGCAAAGCCTCGGCAAGAAACAGGATCAAAAATATTTGCCTAAAATATAACCCTGATATTTTGTGTTTGCAAGAAACTAAATGCTCTGTAGACAAACTCAATCTTTTGTGCCCCTTTCTAGGTTTTGACTATGTTATCAATGTAGATGCTAAAGGTAAAAGTGGGGGTCTTGCTGTATTCTGGAGAAATCCTTTTGTTTTTCAGCTCATATCTAAAAGCAGGAACTGGATTCATGGGTATTTCTGTGTGTCTGCTGATCATACTTTTGTGATTTCCAATATCTACGGTCCCCCAAAAAAACATAAAAGATACAAATTATGGGACTTTATTAAATCTGTGGACCCTCAGTCGAAACCTTGGCTTCTTATTGGTGATTTTAATCAAGTTTTTTTCAAGAGTGACAAATGGGCAGATAGCTCCAGAGTCAAGGACAATAAAAAACCTTTGGAAATTATGCATTCTCAAAATCTGATAGACATTATTTCCAAAGGAAATCAATTTACTTGGAGTAACAATAGGATTCAGGGTCAGAGGATTTATGAGAAACTGGATAGGGGTTGGTGTAACCCTAGTTGGTTGAACCTGTTTGAACAAACTTGGGTGGAAATTTTGCCCATTGCTGGATCCGACCATGCTCCCATCATCCTTCACACAGAGGGACCTGATATGAAGATTAATAGACGCTTCCTTTTTGAGGCTATGTGGCTTAACCACTCTGAATGTAGTAAAATTATTAAGGATGCCTGGTCTAGCAATGATTGTGGTCAAGGATCTGTAGCATATAAGTTTGTGGAAAAAATTAAAAGAACAACAGCGAGTTTGAAGTGGTGGAATAAACATCACTTTGGCAACTTTAAGTCCCAAATTCAGGACACTGAGAAGGCGCTTGCCAACATTCAGGATAGGAATACAAGGAACTCTTCCCAAAATGAGTTTGATAAAGAAAAGGGCCTTAGAGCTCAATTAGAGTTCCTCCTTCAGTGTGAGCAAATTTTCTGGGCTCAAAGAGCCAAACAGATGTGGCTTATAAATGGTGAGCGAAATACCAAGTATTTCCATTCAGTAGTCAAGCAAAGAAGAAGCAGGTCGAGAATTGTTGCTATCAAGGATCTGACAGGAAACTGGAATTGGTGTGAACGAGATATTTTGAACTCTGCCACTAGCTACTTTAAGAATCTCTTCACTCCGCCTGCTAACTACAGAGAGGAAGACGCAATCAAAATGATACAGGATGCCCAAATTGTTAAATTATCGGCAACTCATCTTGAAACCCTCAATAAGCCTTTCACAGTTATGGAA
>QANZ01023036.1:0-10122 GCA_003254925.1 Chamaecrista fasciculata
AATTTTAATTCCTTCCGCTGCGCTCCCTCTGTGATTTCCCAACACGAATATCGTAAGATATTAATATTTTAGAATATTTATGCTTCAAATTTTTTTTTTTCATTTCTAAAATATTTATGCTTCAAAAATTGCCATAAGTGATCTTCGATTGTAGAGTGACAAATTTTAAATAATTAATTATGTGAATTTTACTTATTTAGAACATTAATTTTATGAGGCTTAAAATATGTTAAAACTTTTTTTGTTTTTCTTTTCAAATTGCAATTTTATTTAGTTGTCAGTGAAACAACTAATAAGAGGACTTTATATAATTTAAGAATTTAATTTATTTAATTTATGAACAGCTTTTAGTTTTTCAATGCCAAATTATATTGAGGATGAATTTATTAACAAAATCAATATTATTTTTTAATGTGAGGCTTAACTGAAAATGATCGCATATTTAGAGAATACCAATAATATTTTTGTTTTTTCTTTTTCATTTTTAAGTGAACAGTTAGATGTTGGGTACTAGGTTATCATTAATAATACAAAACTCAACATTCTCAACAATGCTTGATATTAGCAATTGTGCACGTGAATATAGTTAATATTTGACTAATTGGCTAAACTTCAATAATCCAAGAAAAATGTATGCATTGTAAATAACTAAATACAAAATAATTAGGGACCCAATACTAAATGTGAGAAATATTAAGGTTGTTTAATAAATGTGAACAATATTAGTATTTTAAAGCCGGATATTGTGGATGATAACTTCCAATGTCGGTAAAAATGACACATTAATTAGATAATATTTACAAATTTAATTTCTAGAATCAATCCAAAATCAAACAACCGTTTCAATAATCAAATAAAAACAATTAGACACTCTCCCACAAATTAAAAATCTCCTTATATTATTCGAATCAATCATCAACTTTACATACATATCAATAGTAAACATCCTAAAAAAAAAAGTTACATCAATAATAATTTTTTTATATATTAGTCTTACATGCAACAAATTTAACAAAGACTTTATTACAAATGTATTATTAGTTAATTAATTAATTAATTCTCCATTCAAATAGGTTTTTATATATACGTGTTTATATATTAAACATGCATATATAAACACATTGAAAAAAGTGTACCAACATTCTTTGCATATGTAATAAAGTCAGATTTGAATGACAATCCATGCGACTCAGTACAAAGTCTTTGTTTATATATGTGTTTATGAATATGTGTTACACTTTCTTTGCATACGTGTTTATGAAGGCATAGGATGCTTCATAGATGTGGTTAAAAAAGTGTACCAACATGCCTACAAATTCAACATATTTTTTGTTATTTATTCAAACTTCGAATTGTAGAATATCATCTATATTTTGGATATTTAGCTAAGTAGGTAGTTTAAAAATTCAAAATTTCCAATTTGATAAGATAAATCTTATGATTAAATTAGATGGGGATGAAGGCAGTATTTACAATTGATTGCTGAGCTGGTTTAAAGAGAAATCTAAAATAAGATGAACAGAATAATCATTTACGAAAGAGTTACTCTCTTTTTTAATTTGCTCAACAAATATCATTTACATATAAATGATGATACAATATAAAATATCTATTAAATAGAAAATGACAAAGCTTTCCCTATCATCATTCTTCCCAGCGTGCAAAACCTCAGTATTATTAACCATTAGAAAAATCGTGAACGATCTAGAGCAGTTATGTATATTAGATGGTTGGCTTGGTTTAAGAGTCTCATTCACATGAATCTGATTAATTAGATAATAAGACACTAAATGTGCCCATATTATTCTAGAAGCCATTTTGCGAAGTTAATTCAGCCAAGAGCCAATATCTGATAAATTACTTAAGAATTAATTGCAAAGACAAATTGGAACAAAAAATAAAAAATAAAAACTTCATTTTCTTCCCAATGATTTCTTCCTTTGCATCATAATATTTAAATGAGAGATGATTTTTGCTAGAGAGCCCTGAAATTACATGCAAAAATACACATAAAAGGAATGATTATTGCTAAAATCTTCTCAAAGAACATGTAGTTTGATGATATATATATTTGGATAATTGATTTGCATTCACTAACATGTTACCGCAGTATTTCTTATTCATCAAACTTTAAGTAGGAATTTAAGAGGACCCTAAAAATTAATACTGTGTTTTTGTCATACTTCACTTTCTCCATTTTTATTATTATTCTGCAATTTTTAGGAAGTTTTTTTTAAAAATATTACCAATTTGATTGTAATTCATATGATATGATATGAGACTAATGGTCTCATATTTTTTGGTCAAATTACATAATTGGTCATATACTTTGTAAAAGGTTCCACCATTGCTCCTACAGTGAAACTAACTTTGAGACTAATTGTAAAATTTTTTGTAAAAATATGAGACTAAATTTGTAACAAAAAAAACATAAGATCAAATTGAAACCTTAGTAAAAGTCATTAAAAAAAGTGCATTTTGACCAATGTTATATAGAAACGTATTGACCACTTCAATTGTTGCTTTTTTCTTTAACCAATGATAGAAAAATTATCTAAATATGCTGATAATATACATAGTTTGAATAATACACATTTACTCGATCCATCCCAACTAAATATGCTGATAATATACATAGTTTGAATAGTTTGAATAATACACATCTAAATAGCCTCTGAAATCAAAACACCAACCATCAATAGAATAATATTTAAAAAAGAATTTAGAATTCGAATTTACAGTTTTTATATTTATATTTGATTTGATTTCTCCAAATTATCAGTATAGTTGTAATTGAAAAATATTAATAAAAACATAGTTATTATATATAATATTTATAATAGTTAAACATTATTTAATCAAGAATAAGAGATTATGAGTGAGAATTAAATTTAAAAAAATTAATAGAATATGACATGTCAAGAATTTTTAAAACCTTACAATAAGTAAATTTAACCATATATAGAATATAGGATTTTGAAATACTATATAAAAAGCACGTTTGAAATACTATATTAAATTTAACAAATCTATTGCATAATTGAAAGTCATTAATTATAATTTATTTTGTCATTGTATTTCTAATCAATTTTACAATATAAATTATAAAGTTGTGGATTTTCCATAACCAATACCAAAATGAATTACGCTCCTAAACTTTTTTCAAAATTCTTGATGATCACCATTTTGTGATTGTGACATCTTTAGTGAAATTAGTATTTTCTATCATTCTATGTAATAAAGAGAATATATTACCAAAAAAAAAAAGAATTTAAAAACTTTTACCCAATTGTTACCATTAATATTTAATTTTTTTTTGTGAAGTTTAGACAATTAACTTTATAATATTTTTCGGTTAAAACTTTACTTTGGTCCTTAAACTATAAGATAAATTTCATTTTTGACCTTGAACTTATTTTTTATTTTATTTTGATCATCAAACTCTTACATTTATTCTATTTTTTTTCTTCAAAATATGTTTTCTCCAAATTTTTGGAGTTCATATTTAAATATAGAAGATATTATTATTTTTTGGTGGAAAATATAGAAGATATTGATTATAACTTCTATTCCAAAAAAAAAAAGCAAAACACCCTTTCATGCCCCTAACGTTTGCAGTAATTTTCAGTTATGCCCCTAACGTTTCATTTTGCTCAGACATGCCCTCAATGTGCAACCAACGTTTCAATTATGCCCTCAATTTTGACTCAATGCACATGTTGCAATTTTTTTTTGCTTATGTGTCATTTTTTTTGTCTGACTTGATTACGTGGCATCATGATTGGGCATTCTTATTTTTTTTTTCCACCTTGGCATGATGAATGGATTTACATTTTTGAACATAAAAATTGAGTAAACTAGCAAATCAGTCCCTGGATTTACATTTTTCATCATCTTCATTCATTTTAGACCCAAATCCTCAAAATAAAATTGTAAAGTGTCTCGAAACTCTTCCAAACATTCCAATTTAGTCCTTAAAAGTATTAAAAACACTAAAACCTAATCCTAAAACCCAAACTATAAACCCTAAACCCTAAAACATAAACCCTAAAAAATCTAATTTGAGCAATTAGTTCCCTTACCCATTCTTATCCCATTATTCTCTATTCCCCCTCTTTTTCATCATCTTCATTCTTTTTAGTCCCAAATCCTCAAAATAAAATTGCAAAGTGTCCCCAATTTCTTCCAAATATTCCAATTTAGTCCTTATAAATATTAAAAACCCTAAAATCCTAAACCTCAAAACCCTAAACCTTTAAACCATAAACCCAGCCTTACAGCCTTCGTCCTTTAGGGGTTTATCATGTATTTGGTGATGATGTATGGGATCCTAACCGCCAAAAACCCTTCAGTGTTCCTTTTTCAAATGGGTCATATCATACAATACAACACATACATACATATACATACATTTCTAATTTCTCTCTCCCTTTGCCTTCGCCTTCGCCTTTAATCTCTCACACATTTTCGCCTTCTCTTTCTCCCTTGCCATTTTCGTCCTTCCTTCTTCTTCTTCTTCTACTTCTTTCCTTCCTTCCTTCACCCTCTCAATTCCACTCCGTCGCCATGTCCAAGAGGTTCGTTCGATTCTCAATCTCCTCCTTCTATTTCATGTGATTGTTCGATTCAATTTCACCAATTCTTCACCCTTACAGCCTTCGTCCTTTAGGGGTTTATGGTTTAAAGGTTTAGGGTTTTGAGGTTTAGGATTTTAGGGTTTTTAATATTTATAAGGACTAAATTGGAATATTTGGAAGAATTTGGGGACACTTTGCAATTTTATTTTGAGGATTTGGGACTAAAAAGAATGAAGATGATGAAAAAGAGGGGGAATAGAGAATAATGGGATAAGAATGGGTGAGGGACCTAATTGCTCAAATTAGATTTTTTAGGGTTTAGGGTTTATAGTTTGGGTTTTAGGGTTTAGGTTTTAGTGTTTTTAATACTTTTAAGGACTAAATTGGAATGTTTGGAAGAGTTTCGGGACACTTTACAATTTTATTTTGAGGATTTGGGACTAAAATGAATGAAGATGATGAAAAATGTAAATCCAGGGACTGATTTGCTAGTTTACTCAATTTTTATGTTCAAAAATGTAAATCCATTCATCATGCCAAGGTGGAAAAAAAAATAAGAATGCCCAGTCATGATGTCACGTAATCAAGTCAGACAAAAAAAATGACAGATAAGCAAAAAAAATTGCCACATGTGCATTGAGTCAAAATTGAGGGCATAATTGAAACGTTGGTTGCACATTGAGGGCATGCATGAACAAAATGAAACGTTAGGGGCATAACTGAAAATCACTGTAAACGTTAGGGGCATGAAAGGGTGTTTTGCCAAAAAAAAATTATATCTTCTATGTGATTAAAAATACATTTTGGTGTCCATAATTTATGCAATCATTATATTAGCAATAAAGCACAATAATTATTTGTGTGTGAAACGGTCAACCATTGACAATTAACCAATTTAGGATTTTGTTCATAACTTGTATAACATTAATTGGTATATACATAAATGCTATATCAAATCATAATGCTACATCAATTGTTATATAATTTCTCGCATCTCTTCACTCTATATTTATTGATTCCCGACTTCTTATTATAAATTTAAAATTTACAAATTTTCATTAACTCTATTATGTTACTTAAGTTAAAAAGACAAAGATTTTGAGAAAATATGCCAGTGGAAGTTGTTCCCAAAATGCATGAAGCTTTCAACAAATACCCGTCGAAGAATATCATCATTAGGCAAAAGTATTTTTTTTATCCCCAAACTTTACACTAATAGTCAATTTTGTCTCTATTTCTTTGTGTTCAATTTCGTCCCCAATGTTTCATATTTTAGTCAATTTTATCCTTAAACCAACTTCTTTCAATAAATTAATAAAAAACTTCATCATACTTTTCAATCCGAGTTAAGATTTGAATTATTTTGCATTAATGATAATATATCAGTCTCGTCATTTAAAATAAAATTATTTTTATGATATTTGAAATTGTACCATGATTTTTTAAATTGATATCATAATTATTACAATTTAGTAGACATTAATTATAAGTTATTATTACTATTTCAAATAATCAATTTTAGTATACTTTTCACTAAAAAGAGAAAATCAAGGGGTGTTATATTGTGACTCTTTATTATTTTTTTGAAATTTATTTTTGCCTAATTTACATGACACGTGCGTCATACTTAAGGGCTAAAAAAATTAAATCAAAAAACAAAATATTATTATTGATTTTTCTCTTTTTTTTTTTTATTTTGGAATTTCAGATTACTCAAGATTAGATTTAAATAATATTTGAATGAGATAATAATGAGAAGAATAGTCTTTGAATTTTCATTAGAAAAAGACACAACATTTATTCCATTTTAAAATTCACAAAAAGAAAACTTTTTTTTTTCTTTTAATGGACTTCAATAAAAATGTCAAGAAGGTTAAAAAAATGGTAATTTTAGATTTTTTTTTTAAAAAAAAGCTTTAGTCACGAAAGGACCAAAAAGAGAGAAAAAGATAAAAAAAAGTATTGGTGACAAATCCAGTCAAAATAGATTTCAGCATGCAATGGCTTCAGTAACAAATAGTAAAAAGTTCAGGCCAAAAAATAAAAACAAATAGTAAAAAGTTGTAAAGTGCACTCTTTGAATTCAAGTTGGCAAATTAATCCTCACGAAATAGACCATAGCAAGCTCTTTATCACGCGATTTAGTGGACCTTAACTTTAGGTTATCCTAAAAGAAAAAGAAACATTTGACTGACTTAAATTAGGTAAAATAATTTAAGCAAATTAAATTCTTGGGTGAGCCAAAAAAAATAAAAAAAATACTCACTCACATAGTGAACCAGCTATTGACACATAGTTTTATACTTTTTTTTTTTTATTTCCGTTAATACATTATTCATGTTCTATTTTCTATTTTCTCAAATTTACCAACTTTTATGAGTTGAAAAGTCAAAAGAATATCATGATAAAATATTTTCCAATTGAATGTAAATTTTTTTCATACAAACTTGGTAAATAATGATTTTTTTAACAATAAACATTTAGTTAAAACTACGTTGAAAATTTTTTATATTTCTTCATATTTGTATTTTGTAGTTGAATTTCCTCCATTATACTAAATAAATAAAAAAAAAACTCGTAGAGCAATAGATTTAAAATTTCAGACCCTAGTGCGACAAATTACAATTCTCTTTCAAAGAAAAAATAATTCAACCATTACAATGTCCATACAAAACATAAAAATCCAACACCTCTCTTAATGATTTTCTAGGCAAAATTGTTATTTGCATTCAAAATCAATGTTACATAATGAAGAGCTAAGAGAGAAGAATTATAATATCCTACTCATCTTTCTTCTTCACTCTTTTGAATCTTCAATCTTTACAATGCCTTCACTCTCAAATGTTTTCTCTCTCTATTTTTTTTTTGGATCCCCTAATCTTCGGTCTTCACAATTACAAATTGCATCATCGCCACTTGAATTTACACACAAATCAAGCTCAATGGTTCAAACATCCTTATGCATCATTGCTATTTATTCACTTCAAACACTACGCAATTTGAACTCAATAATTTGAACGCCCTTTTGTTTTTTTTNTGTGTAATTTGTTGCTCACAACTTTGAATAATATACTATATATAAACCAAGGTCACCTAATTAACATTGATCACCATTCATTAATTCGTCTATAGTAATCAATGTGATTAGTCAAAGTTAATATGTTGCCATATTGAAAACGATGATAGGACCCGTGGGAAGCTGATGTGTGATCAATTAAGGATTACATGACAATTATAAACCTGACATTTGGCTGCTTACAGTCCAACTAATCATTTTCGGCTACCAACTAAGCTTCCACGTTCGCAATATTAATTACCAGCATTTATTGAGACTGAAAATTTATTACAAAATGCAAACGTGTCTAGCTCTTATTGGCCAATTAGTCATTAAGACAGTAAATGCTACAGACCACATGGCAGCCATAGACAGTCATCTAATAGACTTCTGCTATTAGTACTATATATATTAGATATATTAGATTATTACTATTGTTATTATTATTATTATTATTGAGTTTCCGCCAAATCCACTTTCTCCATTTCATATTCCACTTTTTTTTTTCCAAATCTCCCATGCACTTACCATCTTTTCACACTATATGTTTTGTAGGATTATTTATTGAATTTTTAATATTTTTAATATCTTCGCTTAAAAGTTGTCATATTCATATTAGTTACTAGGGGATTGGCGTGCCCTTTGTATGTAACATTTGAATTGATTTAAAGTTGAAAATTATATTAAATTTGTATATTGATAAAAGAGTTTAGGACTAATTTGAGAAATTATAAAAATATGTAAGACTCATCTAAACTAAATAAAATATTTAGGACCAATTTGAAATTACCTCATAGGGGGAGAGTGAGTGGGGAAAGAGAATGGTGGCATTTTTTAATTTTTAATTGTTTTTTTTCATTTTTTTATTCATTTATTTTTTTAAAGAAGTGGGGAGAGTGAGTGGGGAGAAAGAGTGGTGACATTTTTCAATTATTTTTTATATTATTTAATTTATTAATTTTGACCAACTATTAATAGCCTTAGAGATATAATATAGTATAGATATATAAATATAATTGAGCACACAAGTTTTAGAGAAGATTATTGAGCCATGCAATTGTTGACATCATTATTGCTTCATAGGTGACGCCTTAAATACTTTTTTCAATTTTTTTTTTGTTGAGTTTATATTTTTCATAACTCCTAGCTTTCTGGAGTTGAATTAATGATTAATTAAAAGGTTAAAATTTCAAATTGGTCCCTTATATATATAGGGTAGATTGAAAATTGGTACATTGTGTTTGATTTGTTTCATATTAATCTTGCATGATTTTCATCATTTTTAAAATTTGTTTTAAAAATATTGAATGTAGTCATATTATAATTATTTTATTTCAAATTTAAATACGACAAATCCAAAGTTACGAGTTTCTTTTAACAGATACTTTGGAATATCAACAAATTAGGTCAAATCAAACACCAAAAGTGGATAACTCATTTCACGGTCCAACAAGTAAAATTAATCATATCATTCTCATTTCAAGTCTAAATACAAGGAGTTCAAAATTATGTATTAAATCTTGAAAAATTATTTCTATACCAAGTTGAGATTATTAGCAAATGAAGTCAAATTACATATCGAAAGTAGGTTTAAGACCAATTTGATAAGTTATAAATATGTAGGACCAATATAAAACAAATAAAATATAAAAGACTAATTTGAAATCTATTCCGTATAAAAGGGACCAATTTGAAGTTTTGGCCTTAATTAAAATGAAACTTGAAACACTGAACTTTTTTATCCAAATAAAATATAATGCTGCCGAAAAATGTGAGGAAAATGACAAATTTAAGATAGATGATTAAAAATTGAAGTCAACATAATAAATAAATGAGTAAACTACCAAATTGGTCCCTGGATTATTGGCTCGCAGACAGATTGGTCCCCGAATTTAGGAAATTGACAAATTGGTCCCCGAATTTTTCTAAGGAGTCAAATAGGTCCATGAATTTTTCTAACGTTAGTCAAATAGGTCCCCGAATAACATGCATAGAAGGACCTATTTGACAAATGTTAGAAATATTCGGGGACCTATTTGACTCGTTAGAAAAATTTGGGGACCTATTTGTTAATTTCTTAAATTTGGGGACCAATCTGTCAACGAGTCAATAATCCAGGGACCAATTTAGTAGTTTACTCTATAAGAAACCAATTCAAAATGACATTAAAAAAAGGTCAAACTGTACTTTTGGTCCCATAACTTTTGCTCAAGTCTCAATTTGGTCTCATAACTTTTTTTTTGTTGCACTTTTAATCTCATATCATTGGGTCAAGTTGCAAAATTGGTCCAATATCATTTAGTCATGTTGCATAATCAGTCTCATATTTTTGAGTCAGGTGTAGAATTAGTCTCATATATTTGGATCAAGTGGGAGTAACATTAAAACTTTTTGCAAAAATATAAGAACAATTTCACAACTTGACCAAAAGATATAGGACCAAAAGTGATATGGTACCAAATCTACAACCTTTTGCAAAAAAAAAAAAAA